>WNWK01004849.1:52500-131227 GCA_009830355.1 Cherax destructor
ATTAACATAAATGAAAAAATATATCTCTAAACGTATAGAGAAAATTTTAGAAAGGACTTAATTTTAGATGAGTTCTTGCTAATTGACCAGTTTTACCTAATCGGCACGACATATATATATATATATATATATATATATATATATATATATATATATATATATATATATATATATATATATATAATGGGGTCCACCTCTGGTACAAATTGTGGGACCCATAGCCTCGGAGAAGTGGATAAAAGGCTTCAAGGAAGAATATTTGGATTTCTTCCTGATGCCATTTGAATATTCCACTTCTCCTACCACCCATCTTTTAATTTTTTTTTTACCAATAGGTATGTTTTATTACATAATATGGTACAAAAGATTTGAGAGATACATTGTTGATATAAAGATGGCATATACAGTACACGAGGTGAGAGATACATGTCTAGTACATATTGTTACATCTTTGTCACTGATTATAATGCGAAAATCTCATCCAGCTCTTCCGAGCTGGTGCGCGTGCCCAGAATACAGCATGCATTACCCCTTTGAACAGCAGCGCTGAGTCGCTGGAACAGAAAACTAGCTGCCCTGGGATCCCTAGTTACCCTGTTGAGTCTTTTGCCCAGCTCCTTGAGGAACTTAGATGCACTCTTTCCCCATGAGCCAAGGGTCTCTGAGCCTATGGGAACAAACATATAATGATGGGCAAGTTCTCCATATTTTCTCGACTTCTGGGACTCCCTGAAGGTGGCAGCAGCCCTCCTTCCTCCCTGGTGTACTGGAGATAGGTATCAGCCAAGGTAGATGCACATGTGTAGTCCACACCACCTGCTTGCCGTCTGTCCAGGCTTGAAGGGTGATACCATCTGGACGCTTTTGGTTGCCATCAGATCTGCATAGTTGGGGTGGTTCCCTTACTGCTGGGCATCCGGCTGTTGTGAGGCTCCTCTTGATAATGTTATTAACCTCTTCATGTCTTGCAATCTTTCCCTCGGATTTACGACACACAAGACCATGGTACCCGAATCGGTCTGCTGCTTCACTGCCACAAATACACCTGTGTTCGGCGAGAATAGGGGCGGCAAGTCGATGGGCAACACCAATGCGGATGGTCTGTGGGTCGAGGCGTGTGCCAAGGCTGGAGTTGGGAACAGCCAAAAGAAAGTCCCCTGCATGAGGAGCTCTCACTGCAAGTAGGCGGGCTCTATCCTTCCCTGACACACTCTGAAGCATTGCTGAGGCTATATTCTCTACTATTGGGCCATCCCAGTGCGACTGTTTGTAGTTGTTGGGGGAGCAGGCCTGGTTTCAGAGCCTGTTAGGTTATCCCAGATCCTGGCTCCATCAACGAACTTTTGGTCATGGATTCCAATCGTGTCCCTAAGATGTTCAGGGAGAATTGCTGCTACAAGCCCTCTGGATGCAATGCATGAAGACAGGAAAGCAGGTAGAGCAATCTGAGATGACTTGCGGACACCAATGCCTCCTAGTCTGACTGGGAGTGTAGCTTGGTCCCACTGCCCATCTTCTAGAGTAAGGTTAAGTACTTTAGTAAAGATCTGCCTCAGGATACTGTCATATTCGTGCAGTATAGGATTATCATATGAAGGAGCACATCTTAGGAAATATGTCAACCTGGGCAGACTCAAGCATTTTGTGAGGAGGTACAAGGCATCATGGGTGTCAAGATTGCCTATTCGTTGTTCCATTCTCCTCAATTCTTCCAGTTTCTTCCTGAGAATTGTGTCAATGGCATCTCTTCCCAGAGGTGCTCCAAGCAAGACACTATTAGTAGGGGCAATGACTGTTGCTCCTGGTAGTTTTGATAGCACTGCATCTATCACTTGTTGATTGACTGATATGATTTCACATTTGGATGGATTCAGGATGAGACCCATTTCCTGTCCCTGTGTCATCACCTGTGTAAGATCATCTACAAGGGACTCCTTTGTACCTGCTAGTGTGCCATCATCCAGGAACCAGATGTTTAGCTCACTGGTCAGTCTTACTGTGATTTCCCTAACTGCTATACAGAAGAGAAATGGTGCGAGAGGGTCCCCTTGCTGGACACCCTCTGATGATGTGATTTCATGCTCTCCAAACAGGAGCATTGATTCCTTGCTATATCCAGCTGAAACAAAAGGGAAGAGACCTGGAAAATGTTCTTGTACAGCTGCTAATACTACGTCCCTTTTCAGGAGATTAAATGCATTCTTGAAATCTAATTTAACCACTGCATTATGTGTGTGTGTGTGTGTGTGTGTGTACTCACCTAATTGTTGTTGCAGGGGTCGAGACTCAGCTCCTGGCCCCGCCTCTTCGCTGTCCTATACTGGGTCTCTGCTCTGCCTGCTCCATGAGCTTTATCATACCTTGTCTTAAAACTATGTATGGTTCCTGCCTCCACTATATCTTTCTCTAGACTATTCCACTTCCTGACTACTCTGTGGCTGAAGAAATGCTTCCTAACATCCCTTTGACTCATCTGAGTCTTCAGCTTCCAGTTGTGTCCCCTTGTTTCTGTGTTCCCTCTCTGGAACATCCTGTCACTGTCTACCTTGTCAATTCCCCGCAGTATTTTGTATGTCGTTATCATGTCTCCTCTGACCCTTCTTTCCTCCAGTGTTGTTAGTCCTATTTCCCTTAACCTTTCTTCATAGGACAGACCCCTGAGTTGTGGAACTAACCTTGTCGCAAACCTTTGCACTTTCTTTAGTTTCTTTACGTGCTTGACCAGGTGTGGGTTCCAGACTGGTGCTGCATATTCTAGTATGGGCCTGACGTACACGGTGTACAGTGTCTTGAACGATTCCTTGTTAAGGTAACGGAACGCTAATCTTAGGTTTGCCAGTCGCCCATATGCTGCCGCAGTTATCTGGTTGATGTGTGCCTCCGGAGACGTGCTTGGCGTTATACTCACCCCAAGGTCTTTCTCCTTTGCCGAGGTTTGTAGCCTTTGTCCGCCTAGCCTGTACTCTGTCAGCGGTCTTCTTTGCCCTTCTCCGATCTTCATAACTTTGCATTTGGCGGGATTGAATTTGAGAAGCCAGTTGCTAGACCAGATGTCAAGCTTGTCCAGGTCTGTTTGAAGTCCTGCTTGGTCCTCTTCCGATGTGATTCTCCTCATTTATTTCACATCATCTGCGAACAAAGACACTTCTGAGTCTATCCCATCCGTCATGTCATTTACATATACCAAGAATAACACTGGTCCTAGGACTGACCCCTGTGGTACACCGCTCGTCACAGGCGCCCACTGTGATACCTCATCACGCACCATGACCCGTTGTTGCCTCCCTGTGAGGTATTCCCTGATCCATTCCAGTGCCCTTTCTGTTATACATGCTTGTTCTTCCAACTTCTTTACTAATCTCATGTGAGGAACTGTGTCGAAGGCCTTGTCTGTGTGTGTGTGTCTTCTTCTTTCAACAACTCGGCCGTTTCCCACCTAGGCAGGGTGGCCCAAAGAGAAAAACAAAAGTTTCTCTTTTTAACTTTAGTAATGTATACAGGAGAAGGGGTTACTAGCCCCTTGCTCCCGGCATTTTAGTCGCCTCTTACGACACGCATGGCTTACGGAGGAAGAATTCTGTTCTACTTCCCCATGGAGATAAGAGGAAATAAGCACAAGAACTAGTAAATAAAATAGAAGAAAACCCAGAGGGGTGTGTATACATATGCTTGTACATGAATGTGTAGTGTGACCTAAGTGTAAGTAGAAGTAACAAGACGTACCTGAAATCTTGCTCCCCCATGGTAATAAGCTAGATAAAAAAAAGCTCTGCCTGATTACTACTACTACTACTATCCAAACCAAGCGCTAAACCCACAAGGTTCATACAGAGCTGCGCCAGGTGTTATTATTATTATAATTATCATGACCAAGCGCTAAACCCAAAATGCCGGGCAGAGTAGCATTTTTTTTTTGTTCAGATCGGAAAAAAAAGGGCAGCTGGGATGCTGATTTTATTGTACTATTGCATTTCAGTTTAGATTATCCTGCATTTCCCCAGTTGTAGGAGGGTTTAAGGAGATACACACTTGAGAGTGTCTCTGGAGGCAGGGAAAGGGGGTTCAAGTGAGGTATGTCTCAAATGGAGTGGAGTCTGTAATGTCACAACCAGCTTCTCACATCTGGGGAGGAAAGGGGAAGTGTGGGGTGACGTATTTTTGCAATACATGATGGGTTGTCGCCATTGCCAAGCGGTGAGAGGAGCGACTCTCATTGCTGAGGTCCAGGGAATAAACCCTGGACTTTAATATAAAAAAAAAATTTTTTTTAGGTAGTAGGTTGGTAAACAGCAACCGCCCAGGGAGGTACTACCGTCCTGCCAAGTGAGTGTAAAACGAAAGCCTGTAATTGTTTTACATGATGGTAGGATTGCTGGTGTCTTTTTTCTGTCTCATAAACATGCAAGATTTCAGGTACATCTTGCTACTTCTACTTACACTTAGGTCACACTACACATTCATGTACAAGCATATATATACACACCCCTCTGGGTTTTCTTCTATTTTCTTACTAGTTCTTGTTCTTATTTCCTCTTATCTCCATGGGGAAGTGGAACAGAATTCTTCCTCCGTAAGCCATGCGTGTCGTAAGAGGCGACTAAAATGCTGGGAGCAAGGGGCTAGTAACCCCTTCTCTTGTATATATTACTAAATGTAAAATGGGAAACTTTCGTTTTTCATTTTGGGCCACCCCACTTCGGTGGGAAACGGCCGACGTGTTAAAAAAAAAAAAAAAAAAAAAAATGTAGCATTAGTTAAGACTTGGGTACTGTATTAGGTCAGAGCACGGAGACTGTGTAGGGATGATATTGTTGTAGCAAGGTCTTGGGTTGACAGTTTGTAGAGGTCTTTGGAGACTGAGGTGGATAGCTTAAGGAATTGGACTTGCCCTTCCCATCCTTGGATCGAACCTGAATGCTTCCCATGTCCCAAGCACTATGTACCCCCTACAGGTTTAGCTCTTTCCCACAAATACAAAAAAAAATAGCATCACTTATCTGTATATCCAACAACTTCTATAACATAGCTGAACCCCTTGCCAAGAAACTTCTTCATTGCTATCCCACATAAGAACATAAAAATGGAGGAACACTGCAGAAAGTCTACTCATATACTTATCCAATCTCTTTTTAAAGCTACCCAAGGTTCTAGACTGTATCCCCCTACTCGGAAGATCGTCACATGCATCATTCTCCACCTGACTCCATCCTTTAAATACTCACGTACCTTTTACGCAGATAGATCTGTTTGTGGGCGAAACGTTGTCAATAAAGGATCACATTATACTGCTTTAGTGTTTATATTTCCAGCATAAGGGAAAGGAGAGGTCTAATTCATGAGATCAAGAGCCTCTTTCCTGTGACAAGGAACCCCCCTTAAATGGGAGGGCTTCTTTAAGACCATTATTACGAACACAGGTAATGAATGGCCTGAGAGATCTGGTCGTAACGGGAATTGGAGCAAACTCAGTAGACTATAATGTATATTTTGCCTTCACCCACTATATACAGATATGTACTCAACCAGCAGGTAAGCAAGTCTGCCAATGCTTACCGCAAGTGAACCATGTTGCTTCAGCTTTGGCGGGCTTGCCTGTCATTGGTCAATGAACCAAGGTACCGAGTTAATGACAGTTACCCTATCGATCATTAAACCCTGGTTGGGAGGTAGCCTATATGGGAGTGTGACATATGCCGAATAAATTGTAACATGCTCTTTGCATGCCACAACCATTTATATCCAACATAGGGCCATAATGGCATTCATGAAACTTACAAGGACCTAGTAGTAGCAACAGAACAAATATTAATTTCCTCTGATGCATGCTTGTTCCACCGATGGGCCACATCTCTAGGGGTGGGTCCAACTTCCAAGAGAGTAAATACACAAGTCCGTGAGTTTGCGTACATGGTCAACACACAGGAATTTATTTTTTTAACACATCGGCCGTTTCCCACCGAGGCAGGGTGACCCAAAAAGAAAGTTAAAATACTTTCATCATTCAACACTTTCACCATCACTTCTATATAATCACTGTCTTTGCAGAGGCACTCAGATACGACAGTTTTAGAAGTCCCTCCAAACTGCCAATATCCCAAACCCCTCATTATTATAATCAAAACCAAGCGCTAAACCCACAAGGGTCATACAGCAACACGTGGGAAGAATGCATTTTCTCAGTCAAAACCCCAAATTTATTGAAATCCTTTAACCACATCAGCCATTTCCTAAGGTAGGGTGTACCCAAAAAAGTGAATGCATTCATGATATATTCCCGAGGAATCACTAAACCCATAAGTTGCAGAGCAGCTGGGAAATGGGAGATAATCAGGTTAGATTCAAGGAAGGAGAGAGTAATTCCAATTCTTTTAAGCATACTTTAACAGCTTCAAGGCACTCCTTCAGAGGGTCATATACATGACTCATAAAATTGTAATAACATGATTGCAAACAAATCACATAATGAGCAGTGATAGCATCCATGGCAGGAAGTCCTAAAACTCCTAGTCCAGTGCACTAACGGGTCCAAATTCATCCTATTAGAGCCACTCATTCATTCATCCATCCAGCCATATCATGCCTCTGAAGGGACTTGAGCTAGAGTATGTCACAGCCACGCTGGCATGAGATTTGTCTATAACCTGCATTTGTGGTCAAAGTGGTGGCCTATACTCACCTCCCTATGGTATATAGAAATATACCTAGTTGGCTAAATCTTATTACAGACAGCTGGCCCAGTGGTTAGGACACTGGGAGTTTTAGGTCTTCCCTGCCATGGGTTTGAGCCCCACCCATTCTGTGATTTAGTCATATACATCATGACAAAAATATTTTTTTTAACACATCAGCTGTCTCCTGCCAAAGCAGGGCGACCCAAAAAATAAAAACACTTTCGCCCCTCATTCACACAATCACTGTCATTGCAGAGGCGCCCAGTTTAGATGTCACTCCAAACAGACAATAGCCCAAATGCCGCCTCTAAAATGCAGGCATTGTACTTCCCACTAAATGGACCACACAAAAATGCACCAAACCTCTGGGTCACACAGGAAAAACAAGTGTGGAGGGTGTTCATGTGCTAAAAATGAAAGTTATTTTGTCACAAGTACAGTAACAGTAGTCTAGCAACAATAGAAATATCCTGAATAAATATACAGATACATGTATGTCACTGGAACAATATCTGCCATCAAATACAACCGTTTCAGCAACCACAAATATCAGTTGTCCAACACAGTCAATAGCCTTAACCCTTTACCAGGCCACGCATCAAATTTGAGACACTGCAACATTTGCAACCTATATTCTGATAATATAAGCAATTCTAAGACATATTTATTTGTGTTCATTTGTCAAGTTTGTTTATTTTAGGCGCCTCTAAAATACCCTCTATGGCAGAATCAAATATGAGGCACACCTGGCCTAGTAAAGGGTTAAAAACATAATTTCACAAAAAGTTACAAAAATAGGTCATCTTTTTTTGTAAAGACAATTTGACACAGTTACATTTTGCTGATGATACTGTGCTTATGGGAGAGACTAAAGAAAAGTTGCAAAGGTTAGTGTAAGAGTTTGGGAGGATGTGTAAAGGTAGAAAATTGAAAGTGAACATTGATAAGAGTAAGGTGATGAGGGTATCAAACAATTTAGATAAAGAAAAATTGGATATCACATTGGAGAGAGGGAGTATGAAATAAGTGAATGTTTTCAGATATTTGGGAGTTGACTTGTCAACAGATGAGGTTAGCCACAGAATTGATGAAGGAAAAAAGGCGAGTGGTGCGTTGAGGTATCTGTGGAGACAAAAAACGTTGTCCATGGAGGCAAAGAAGGAAATGTATGAAAGTGTAGTGGTACCAACACTCTTTTATGGGTGTGAAGCTTGGAGTTACTAAAAGTACAGTATTAGTCAGAGGGCTGAAGAGGGGTTATTGAGGTGGTTTGGTCATTTAGAGAGAATGGATCAAAGTAGAATGACTTGGAAAGTGTATAAATCTGTAGGGAAAGGAAGGCGGGGTAGGGGTTGTCCTCGAAAAGGTTGGAGGGAGGTACAAGAGATTTTGTGGGCGAGGGGCTTGGACTTCCAGCAACCGTGCGTGAGCGTGTTAGATAGGAGTGAATGGAGACAAATGGTTTTTGGGACCTGACGAGCTGTTGGAGTGTGAGCAGGGTAATATTTAGTAAAGGGATTCAGGGAAACCAGTTAGCTGGACTTGAGCCCTGGAAATTGGAAGTACAGTGCCTGCACTTTAAAGGAGGGGTTTGGGATATTGGCAATTTGGAGGGACTTCTGAACTGTCGTATCTGAGCGCCTCTGAAAAGACAGTGATTATGTATGAGTGAGGTGAAAGTGTTAAATGATGAAAGTATTTTCTTTCTTTTTGGGTCACCCTGCCTCTGTGGGAGACGGACGACGTGTTAAAAAAAAATTGCAACTTTACAAAAAGGCTTAACAGTATGAACTAGTTAGTGAAACATTTTAGCAAACAAAATATAGTACTAAAGATGGGACACAAAGTACGGCTGCTCTCCTGTACCACCACAATACTGCATACAAACTAACAAAATTTCAGCCAATTATTAATTGTTTACTCCCTGGTCTCTTAATCCTTCAATTTTATTCCAAGGTTTTGAGATGATTATGCTAATAGAGATGAACTAGACTAAGAAGCAAGGCAAGTATAAATGCACAAACTTTATTAAAATAAATTTGGATTCATATACAATACTTGAGCAATACAGTACATAACTGTCTTAATATATTTAAGAAAAAAAACAGAGTAAATCCATATAGATTCCTCAGCCCTTGATATACAGATGCAAGGGGATGTACTAAATTAAAACTACTTGGCCACAAGCAGTTTCAAGTTTAACTTGTATTAACAAAATACAACAACAAAACTTTCATAGTGATTTAGCATGGTATATAAAGCTAGTGTACTTAAAAATGCCCCTATTATTTTATTACATAGGTTAAAACAATTTATCCCAGCTTTTATGCAGCTGATACACAGACAACTATATATCAGATATCAGTCTGAACTAAAACTTGATGAATAACTAACCCGAGAAAAAAACTTTTGCAAGTAACATTATAAAAAATTCTGAGGGGAAAGTTCAACATCATTCAACTTTATTTAAACATATTATTTTAATTTATAAACCAATTAACTTATAAATTAAACTATGTATAACTCAAAAACTCCATGGGAAAGTGGAAAAAGAAACCTTCCTCCATAAGAGGTGACCAAAATGCCAGGAGCAAGGGGCTAGTAACCCTTTCTCCTTTATAAATTACTAAATGTAAAAAGATGAAAAACTTTATACAGTTGGGTTTACTTTTTCAGGTCACCTTGCTTCGGTTGGAGATAACTGATATTCTTCTTTTTCAACACTCCGCCTGTCTCCCACCGAAGCAGGGTGACCTAAAAAGAAAAACGAGTTTCTCTCTTTAAATTTAGTAATATGTATACAGAAGGGGGTTGTTAGCCCTTTGCTCCTGGCATTTTAATCGTTTCTTATGGCAAGCATGGCTTACAGAGGAAGAATTCTTTTCCACTTCCCCATGGAGATGAAAATATATTGATATATTGATTTAAGGGAATGAATATTATTTATTTTCCAAGACCATACTAAGATGTTTTGAAGATACAGCCAAAAATATTTCATTTACATCCTCAACTTGGACATTTGTAACACCTTCATATGCAAGAGCAATTTTGATGAACTGAACAACAGAATTAACATCCTTCCCCAATGTGGCCCTTGCCACTTTATCAATATCAACACCATGATATGGTCTTTTTGAAGTTTGTGAACTTGTAGCAACATCCTTTAAAATATCAGCACCATGATTTGGTTTCTCTGCAGTTTGTGAACTTGCAGTAGCATGTTCTAGCAACTCTGCAGCATGACTGCTACCTTTCAGTAACTTTTCTCGAAATCTGCCTGTAGAAGCCTCACCGAGAGATTTCAACTTTTCTGAAGCCAACTTGATAAGTAAAGCATTATCATCATCAGTAAGCACTTCACACATTTTTTGTGAATCTCTTTCAAGGTTTTTGACTTTATTAATTATGAGCCTAAAGGCAGGACCAAGGAGACCTAATGGCTCACAGAGCTCTAAGAGAAAATCTAAATTATTATACAAAGAAAACTGTTTGGTTAATATTTTCACACTTTGTCCAGTTCCTAAATCATATTTATGCTCTGAAACACTAACCACAGGCAAAATTTGATGTAGCATTGATAGATTTTCAGTAGTTTGCAAAGGTGTGTCATTAGAACTTTGTCTGAGTCCACTAAATTCAGCTTGCGAATCAATAAATTCGGTTAATGACAGTTTCTTTTGACCTTCATAGGGTATTCCACTTAACAGAAGATTGTGTGCATTAGACAGCGGGTCACTATTTCTTTCCGAGCACAAAGATTTTCTACCTGTGAACGTTTGTACAGAGAACTCTGAAGATTTATGAGATGAAGTGCTAGGGCCAGCTACATAATTACATGCATCCTCCTTACAGTTCTTGATTTTACTTAACCTAGCACATTTATTCTTATTGGCAGCTACTGTTTTAAATTGTTCTAATAACTCTACTCTCTCTTTGCTCAATTTTTCTTCAAGCTCCTTAGTCACAGTCTGCTTCCAAAAATCCTTCCACAATTCTTGACAATGCTGCGAGTCTTCATTCTCTGCGTACATCTTTTGATATTTTTCTTTGAAGATTTTATATTTAGCTTCATACTCAGGGTGAGCCTCTGGCACTGATGTGAAAGTTTCACAGTGTATTTGGTGATCTTTCTTCAAATCCTCCTCTGCACTCATAAAGAGTCTCTTCATTTCAGGATCAAAGCTGGAAAAATATACATATATCAATATATTTATAGATGGGGTTGTAAGAGAAGTGAATGCGAGGGTCTTGGCAAGAGGTGCGAGGTTAAAAGATAAAGAATAAAATACAAAGTGGGAGTTGTCACAGTTGCTTTTTGCTGATGATACTGTGCTTTTGGGAGATTCTGAAGAGAAGTTGCAGAGGTTAATGGATGAATTTGGTAGGGTGTGTAAAAGAAGAAAATTGAAAGTGAATACAGTGGTCCCTCGGTTTTCGTGCATCTCCAAACTCGAACATTTATGTAAGTGTATTTTCGTAAGTGCTGCTGAAAGTGTATTTTTGGGGATCTGAAATAGACTAAAATACGTGACATTATTTCTTAAGGAAGTAAATTCGTTCAGTAATTGCACTTGAGCAGCAATCTGGAACGAATTTTCGGCGAAAACCGAGGGACCACTGTATAGGAAAGAGTAAGGTGATGAGGATAACAAAAAGATTAGGTGACGAAAGATTGGATATCAGATTGGAGGGAGAGAGTATGGAGGAGGTGAATGTATTCAGATATTTGGGAGTGGACATGTCAGCAGATGGGTCTATGAAGGATGAGGTGAATCATAGAATTGATGAGGGGAAAAGAGTGAGTGGAGCACTTAGGAGTCTGTGGAAACAAAGAACTTTGTCCATGGAAGTAAAGAGGGGAATGTATGAGAGTACAGTGGTCCCTTGGTTTTTGCCAAAAATTCATTCCAGAATGCTGCTCAAGTGCCATTACCGAACGAATTTACTTCCTTAAGAAATAATGTCATGTAGGTTAGTCTATTTCAGGCCCCCAAAAATACACTTGCAACAGCACTTACGAAAATACACTTACATAAATGATCGAGTTTGGAGATGCACGAAAACCGAGGGACCACTGTATAGTTATACCAACACTCTTATATGGGTGTGAAGCATGGGTGATGAATGTTGCAATGAGGAGAAGGCTGGAGGCAGTGGAGATGTCATGTCTAAGGTCAATGTGTGGTGTGAATATAATGCAGAGAATTCGGAGTTTGGAAATTAGGAGGAGGTGCGGGATTACCAAAACTATTATCCAGAGAGCTGAGGAGGGGTTGTTGAGGTGGTTCGGACATGTAGAGAGAATGGAACGAGACAGAATGACTTCGAGAGTGTATAAATCTGTAGTGGAGGGAAGGCGGGGTAGGGGTCGGCCTAGGAAAGGTTGGAGGGGGTAAAGGAGGTTTTGTGTGCGAGGGGCTTGGACTTCCAGCAAGCATGTGTGAGCGTATTTGATTGGAGTGAATGGAGACAAATGGTTTTTAATACTTGACGTGCTGTTGGAGTGTGAGCAAAGTAACATTTATGAAGGGATTCAGGGAAACCGGCAGGCTGGACTTGAGTCCTGGAGATGGGAAGTACAGAGTCTGCACTCTGAAGGAGGGGTGTTAATGTTGCAGTTTTATAACTGTAGTGTAAAGCACCCCTCTGGCAAGACAGTGATGGAGTGAATGATGATGAAAGTTTTTCTTTTTCGAGCCACCCTGCCTTGGTGGGAATCGGCCGATGTGTTAATAAAAAATAATAATAAAAATATATATAAATCCTAAAAGCATTCATACCCAAACATATTAAAGTGAACCCCCCTTAACAGATAGGAACCAGAAGAATGAATCATTGAGTGAATTGCATTTTCATATAAACGCCCACACTGGATCTAGAGATGGAGACCGAAACTAATATTCCATATCTAATTCCTATTAATTTTTTCATTGATGAAATTTTAAAATATGTACTCATCAGAGATGGGTCTATTGTTTAGTAGAGGCATAATGGTTTTCTACCAATTATTTGAAGAGTGCACAACAACAACAAAATTAGAAAAATATCAATAGCATAGGTAAGGAAACATTATACATTTTTGTTATTGTTGGGCTGAAGGGTTGTGACAGCCCCTAGGCACTGATTTGTTGAACTGAAAAGTTGCGAAGATCTAGGGACCAGTGCAACTTTTCAATCCAACAGAACTGACTAGGGACCCTCACAACACTTAACATGTGTTTTTGTTATTCTTGGTTTGATGTTTCCTGACTTTCTCTTGAGATTTTGACATCTTTTTTGTTTGTGTGTCTTGCACTCATACAATGTCTAGTATGCAATATGACATTGCTTCTCCATGAGAGAGAACCAAAACCTGTCACTCCCACTAATAAACAATGTATGTACAATAAGCTTGCATTTCGCGATATTACATATTGCCTTTTTGCCATATCATGACTAAAATTTTGCTCCCATGATTCTCTTCATGCAAAATTGACTGCTTGACTCATGAAATTACAATGACATGATTGTAAACAACTTGCCGTACAAAGGGTTTGAACACATGGTAAGCCAGTCCTAAACCTAGAAGACCAGTTCTAGTACAGTGAACAGCACACTGGCCTGCTAGTTTTAGGACTGGCTTGCCATAGGTTTGAACTCACCATTCGGCAACTTAATTGACTCCTTGCTCATGGGCTTTAACGCATGGTGGGAGATTTCCCCTCTGTGCCAAGGGGTAACACCATTGGTGTAATTAGCCTCCCATATAGTTAGCTGCCCTCTGGACACACACATACCATACTCACTCCATTTTCAATGTTATATGCACAAAAATTAATATCAGTGCTATTTAACTCTTAAACTGTCCAAATGTACATCATGCCAAATTTGGCATGATTGGCCTGAGATGCCTGGTCAGTAAAGAATGGGTCTTAACACTCAGTGTGCGCAATATTAAAAAAATCTGAGACCACTTAGTACCTTGTGGGAGCACCAGTTCAATTGAGTGCCAGCTAGAGCAAATAGCGTGGCAAACACCAGGGATTCACTATGTCATGTCGTATTAACACTTCCCCTTTTAGTGGAAAGTGATGGATGTGGCCACAAGTGGTCAAGGAAATATCAAAAACCTTGATAATAACCCATGTGTAACATTTGTGCAACATCCTTTCATTTATGATACCACTGGTAGTGTCATCCTGCTAGAATGTCTTATAACCTATGCCCTAAGTAACAAGAAATGATTCTGGAACATGTGTAATAAGTATTCAGCAGGCTGGCCTACTGGCTGGCTTTGGCTGTCTCTCTGTATCTGTCTATATCTCTGTCTATCTGTCTATATCTCTGTCTATCTGTCTATATCACTGTCTATCTGTCTATATCTCTGTCTGTCTGTCTATATCTCTGTTTACCTGTCTATATCTCTGTTTACCTGTCTATATCTCTGTCTCTCACATGTACACATAAGTACAGTTATTATACACAGTGTAAATTACCTATTATAACCCAAAAATTCCAGGCAAAGTGCTATACAGTGCCTGTAGATATAAGACATAATAAGCATGACTGGCAAGTAATGAGCATTGTCACTTCTGCATTGTGTGTAATACCTGTTGGTTTACAAGTCGCTCTCTGAGACAGAGACAAGCAGATGGAAAGACACACAGGCAGACAGAAAGACCGAGACACACAGGCAGTCAGAAAGACAGATAAGCAGAGCTAGATAGATAGACAGGCAGACATACAGCAGAACCTCGGCTTACGAGTTTAATCCGTTCCGTGACCTTGTTCGTATCCCGAGTCAATTTTCCTCATTTAAATTAATTGAATAGCCATTAATTCGTTCCAGCGGAATTCCTGCTCCCAGAGGCAGGATAAAATACACTTCAATATAACGCTAATATCAACTCTACGGCTTATTTATCTATCACAATTCATCTAATATGACATAATAAACAATATAAACAACATAGAAACCTGATATATACTGTAGAATGAATAAAATATGCCATTACGTATGTGACTACGTAGTGGTGGCGATGGAGGAGAGTTTATTGTTTGGAGACAGGACGAAATACAGTGGACCCCCGGATTACGTCATTATTTCGTTCCAGAATACTGTTCAAGTGCCGTAACCAAACGAATTTGTTCCCATAAGGAATAATGTAAATTAGATTAGTCCTTTCAGACCCCCAAAAATACACTTACAAAAGCACTTACAAAAATACACTTACATAATTGTTTGAGTTTGGAACAGTACATAATCCAGGGCTCCACTGCACTACTTCAATATGATGCTAATATCAACTCTACGGCTTATTTATCTATCACAATTCATCTAATATGACTTAATAAACAATATAAATAATATAGAAACCTGATATATACTCTAGAATGTATAAAATATGTCATTATGTGACAAGTGGAGGCGGCCGTTCCTGCTCCCACACTGTTGTGTTATTCACTGCCATCTAGTGACGGCCTTTCGAAGCTCACTTGTTATTATAGTACGTATTATTATTATAATTATTATAGTATTATTATATTATTATTATTATACATTTTATTATTATTTTATATTATTATACAGTGGTACCTCGGCACATGAACAGCTCCCAACTCGAACAATTATGCAAGTGTATTTTTGTAAGTGCTTTTGTAAGTGTATTTTTGGGGGTCTGAAACGGATTAATCTAATTTACATTATTCCTTATGGGAACAAATTCGTTCGTTATTGGCACTCGAACAGCATTCTGGAACGAATTAAGTTCATAACCCGAGATACCACTATATTAATATTATATTATTATTATTATTATAATGGGGAAGCACTAAACCCGTAGGATTATACAGCGTCTGTGGGGAGAGGGGATGGAAGGTATTCAGGCTTAATTTAGGGAACTGGAGCACAGATACAATTCCCTAGATCAAGAGCCCCTCACCAAGGAACCTCCCTTGAGGGAAAAGATCGCATCCTGAATTTTTGTTCGTATCCAGAAACAAAAATTTACCAAGCGACTGCTCCTATCCTGAAAAACTTGTATGGTGGGGCACTAGTAAGCCGAGGTTCCACTGTACATGTTTGTGTGTAACAGTGAAAACAAATAAAGCCAGGGTTCCCTGCAGCAGTGCACTATCATCAAGTGTCACTGCACTGCTTACCATGTCAGCAGTTTAGTGACACTGGTCATAAAAACCATGCTTCAAGTTTCATATATACTCCAGCATGTCTAAAACATTGCTGAGACCTATAAATACTTTGTACAGTGGACCCTCAGTTTTTGTTCACCTCCAAACTCGAACAATTATGTAAATGTATTTTTGTAAGAGCTTTTGTAAGTGTATTTTTGGGGTTCTCAAACGACTAATCTAATTTACATTTGTCCTTATGGGAACAAATTCGTTCAGTAATGGCACTCAAACAGCATACTGGAAAGAATTTTCAACGAAAACCGAGGGTCCACTATATATATTTCTAGACAATAGTAAATGACCAAGGCAGGTAAAAATGTTCACCTGTTGGTGTGATTGTTACTATTTGAGTACTATTTTAGTACCTAATATTAGTGTCAGAACAAAGATTGGCTATGAAATAACAAGAACTATTATAAATTGTAATTATCAGAACATAAAAATTATATAGATTAAAATAAAAACGAGAAAAAAGGCATATCGACAACACTTCTGCAAGTGGCAGAACTCGATGTTGCCGTCAGGTGAGCATCCAGCGCCAAATTCGCTGTCTTATATCTCGGTAAGTACTGGTCCTTAAAAAATTTTTTTTGTCCTATAACACAGAAAATTGCCCTCTAATTTAAAAAAAAAAATCAAAATATTCGGAGCACTGGGCGAGTGAACATAGATCTACATTTGGACAGTTTAAGGGTTAAAGGGCTATGAATACTTTATGATGAAACTATGCCTATTCACAAAAAACACATGGTGATAGGTATGCTGAAAGTTGGTGTAAGGGCCAGAGAGAGAAAGTGCATTTGGTGTTAAAGAATTAACAATTCATTTAATTTGAGACAATAAAGGGAAAAGAAGACCTTGTGCAATGAGTAATCCAGATTGTAACTTGCTGTAAAGAATAGCAAAAAGATCAATGCAGCTAAATATGACAGAAAATTTTACCGTGTGTGTGGATTCAACAGAAAAATGGTGCTCCACTTAAATGACCTTATGATTAGGGAAGTTCTATGGTACTAAAAAAATGTATGAGTGGGATGGAAATCCTGCACAAGAGAAATAATTTGTTTCGATCTGGATGGTTTAGCAGTTTTAAAATGCTGTATAATATAAAATTTACTGAGGAAAGTGCATCTGCTGACAATGCTGCCACCAGGAATTTTCCTGCCTAGCTGGAGGAAATTATTTCTGTGGGTGACTGAGCAAGTGTTTAATGCTAAAAAGACAGGATTACACTGGAAGATGATGCCATCTACTACTTGCATCAGCAAGCAGGAGAAAACTACACCTGGATCCAAGGAGGGTTTGTATGCAAGGGGCTTGAACATCCAACAGGAATGTGTGAGAATGTTAGAAAGGAGTGAGTGGAGGCAAGTGGGTTTATAATTTGATGTGCTATTGGAGTGTGAACAAGTTAACATTTATAAAGGAAGCGGGAGGGAAGAAGAGCGATTGGTGGAATGATGTAAAGAGAGTAGTAAGGGAGAAAAAGTTAGCATATGAGAGTTTTTTACAAAGTAGAAGTGATGCAAGGAGGGAAGAGTATATGGAGAGAAAGAGAGAGGTTAAGAGAGTGGTGAAGCAATGTAAAAAGAGAGTAAATGAGAGAGTGGGTGAGATGTTATCAACAAATTTTGTTGAAAATAAAAAAAAGTTTTGGAGTGAGATTAATAAGTTGAGGAAGCCTAGGGAACAAATGGATTTGACAGTTAAAAATAGGAGAGGAGAGTTATTAAATGGAGAGTTAGAGGTATCGGGAAGATGGAGGGAATATTTTGAGGAGTTGTTAAATGTTGATGAAGATAGGGAAGCTGTGATTTCGTGTATAGGGCAAGGAGGAATAACATCTTGTAGGAGTGTGGAAGAGCCAGTTGTGAGTGTGGGGGAAGTTCGTGAGGCAGTGGGTAGAATGAAAGGGGAAAAGGCAGCTGGGATTGATGGGATAAAGATAGAAATGTTAAAAGCAGGTGGGGATATAGTTTTGGAGTGGTTAGTGCTATTATTTAATAAATGTATGGAAGATGGTAATGTACCTAGGGATTGGCAGAGAGCATGTATTGTTCTTTTGTATAAAGGCAAAGGGGACAAAAGAGAGTGAAAAATTATAGGGGAATAAGTCTGTTGAGTTGCGTGTCGTAAGAAGCGACTAAAATGCCGGGAGCAAGGGGCTAGTAACCCCTTCTCCTGTAGATATTACTAAATGTAAAAGGAGAAACTTTCGTTTTTCCTTTTCGGCCACCCCGCTTCGGTGGGAAACGGCCGACGTGTTGAAAGAAAGAAAGAAGTCTGTTGAGTGTACCTGGTAAAGTGTATGGTAGAGTTATTATTGAAAGAATTAAGAGTAAGACAGAAAGCAGGATAGCAGATGAACAAGGGGGCTTTAGGAAAGGTAGGGGGTGTGTAGCCCAAGTGTTTACAGTAAAACATATAGATGAACAGTATTTGGATAAGGGTAAAGAGGTTTTTGTGGCATTTATGGATTTGGAAAAGGCATATGATAGGGTGGATAGGGGGGCAATGTGGCAGATGTTGCAGGTGTATGGAATAGGAGGTAGGTTACTGAAAGCAGTGAAGAGTTTATATGAGGATAGTGAGGCTCAAGTTAGAGTGTGTAGGAGGGAAGGGGACTATTTCCCAGTAAAAGTGGGCCTTAGACAAGGATGTGTGATGTCACCGTGGTTGTTCAATATATTTATAGATGGGGTTGTAAGAAGTGAATGCGAGGTCTTGGCAAGAGGTGTGGGGTTAAAGATAAAGAATCAAATACAAAGTGGGAGTTGTCACAGTTGCTTTTTGCTGATGACACTGTGCTTTTGGGAGATTCTGAAGAGAAGTTGCAGAGGTTGGTGGATGAATTTGGTAGGGTGTGTAAAAGAAGAAAATAGAAAGTGAATATAGGAAAGAGTAAGGTGATGAGGATAACAAAAGATTAGGTGACGAAAGATTGGATATCAGATTGGAGGAGAGAGTATGGAGGAGGTGAATGTATTCAGATATTTGGGAGTGGACATGTCAGCAGATGGGTCTATGAAGGATGAGGTGAATCATAGAATTGATGAGGGAAAAGGGTGAGTGGAGCACTGAGTCTGTGGAGACAAAGAACTTTGTCCATGGAAATAAAGCAGGGAATGTATGAGAGTATAGTTATACCAACACTCTTATATGGGTGTGAAGCATGGGTGATGAATGTTGCAACGAGGAGAAGGCTGGAGGCAGTGGAGATGTCATGTCTGAGGTCAATGTGTGGTGTGAATATAAGGCAGAGAATTCGAGTTTGGAAATTAGGAGGAGTGCGGATTACCAAAACTATTATCCAGATAGCTGAGGAGGTTGTTGAGGTGGTTCGGACATGTAGAGAGAATGGAACGAGACAGAATAACTCGAGAGTGTATAAATCTGTAGTGGAGGAAAGGCGGGGTAGGGGTCGGCCTAGGAAAGGTTGGAGGGATGGGGTAAAGGAGGTTTTGTGTGCGAGGGGCTTGGACTTCCAGCAAGCATGTGTGAGCGTATTTGATTGGAGTGAATGGAGACAAATTATTTTTAATACTTGACGTGCTGTTGGAGTGTGGGCAAGTAACATTTATGAAGGGATTCAGGAAACCGGCAGGCCGGACTTGAGTCCTGGAGATGGGAAGTACAGTGTCTGCACTCTGAAGGAGGGGTGTTAATTTTTTATTTTATTAACACATCGGCGATTCCCACCAAGGCAGGGTGGCCCGAAAAGAAAACTTTCATCATCATTCACTCCATCACTGTCTTGCCAGAAGGGTGCTTTACACTACAGTTATAAAACTGCAACATTAACCCTCCTTCAGAACTCAAGTCCGGCCTGCCGGTTTCCTGAATCCCTTCATAAATGTTACTTTGCTCACACTCCAACAGCACGTCAAGTATTAAAACCATATGCCTCCATTCACTCCTATCAAATACGCTCACACATGCTTGCTGGAAGTCCAAGCCCTCGCACACAAAACTTCCTTTACCCTCCCCCCAACCTTTCCTAGGCCGACCCTACCCCGCCTTCCTCCACTACAGATTTATACACTCTCGAAGTCACTCTGTCTCGTTCCATTCTCTCTACATGTCCAAACCACCTCAACAACCCTCCTCAGCTCTCTGGACAATCGTTTGGTAATCCCGCACCTCCTCCTAATTTCCAAACTCCGAATTCTCTGCATTATATTCACACCACACATTGACCTCAGACATGACATCTCCACTGCCTCCAGCCTTCTCCTCGTTGCAACATTCATCACCCATGCTTCACACCCATATAAGAGCGTTGGTATAACTATACTCTCATACATTCCCCTCTTTACTTCCATGGACAAGGTTCTTTGTCTCCACAGACTCCGAAGTGCTCCACTCACCCTTTTCCCCTCATCAATTCTATGATTCACCTCATCCTTCATAGACCCATCCGCCGACATGTCCACTCCCAAATATCTGAATACATTCACCTCCTCCAATGTTGCAGTTTTATAACTGTAGTGTAAAGCACCCCTCTGGCAAGACAGTGATGGAGTGAATGATGATGAAAGTTTTTCCTTTTTGGGCCACCCTGCCTTGGTGGGAATCGGCTGATGTGTTAATAAAAAAAAAAAAAATCAGGAAAACTGGTTAGCTGGACTTGCATCCAGGAGTAGGAAGTACAGTGCCTGCACTCTGGAGGGGCACCTGAACTATAGTATTGGCATGCCTCTGGCAAGACATTGATACAGTGAGTGATCGTGAAAGTGTTAATTATTTTTTGGGTCACTACCTTTGTGGGAGACAACCAGTGTTAAAAAAAAAAATACATAATTCACTTAAAAGTAAATGAGGTTAACTCTTAAGAATTACTAGGTATAGAGAGATGAGAAATGGATTAACCCTTTCACTGTTAGTGCCGTATAGATACGTCTTATGAGCCAGTGTTGGTGACGTATTAATATGCCAAAATTCTAGTGGCTTCAAATACAGCGGGAGAAAGCTGGTAGGCCTACATGTGAGAAAATGGGTCTGCATCGTCAGTGTGCACAGTATAAAAAAAAATTGGGGAAGCCGCAGTGCATTGTGGGAGTGCTAATTCAGTACGCCTTGGTCACCCAGCCTTGCAGTAAGGAATACCTCACTCTCTGGCGAACTGGGACTTTTTTCTTCCCAAGTGATAGTTCTAACACAGACTGAAGTGTCAGTGAAGATGAATCTCATGGTTTTGAGGAGTTTGTGACAGAAAGCAATGCCCAGGATACCAGAAATAGTGCTGAAAATCCAAACAATTACCAACCTTCCACCAAAAAAGTCAAATAAAGTGACTTTTTACCATGTGGGTGGTGAGGAAGACAGCATAGTTGGTGGGGAAAACAGTGGGGGTAGTGGGGAAGGCAGCGTGGGTTTGTGTAAACAGCAGCATATGTGTATATTACCTAGGATAACCCCAGAAAGTCAAAGTGACTTATTTCCATGTGGGTGGTGGGGAAGACAGTGTGGGTAGTGGGGAAGGCAGCGTGGGTTTGTGCAAATATGTTTTGTCAACAATATCATGATAATGTTTGTGCTGTAATTGTGTTGCATACAAGTGTATATATATACATTATGCATTATATTGGTCTTGCAGGCCACAAAAGTTACTTGAAAAATTAAAATATTAAAAAATAAAAGAAAAAAGTACAATAAAAGTAAAAATAATAGTATTACCGAGTGAGCGGCAGTCATGGATGTTGCCGTAAGCGGTTCACTTTCTGTCACCTTTACACCTCTATATCTCAGTAAGTAATGATCGCAAACATTTTTTTTTTTTTTTAAAACACTTACAAAAACATTCTTAAGATTTGGTAAGAATTTTTTTTATTTTGAAATATTTTTCGACATGGAACAAGAGTTTAGAATCGGAGGTCCTGACAGTGAAAGGGTTAAGAGTAAATTGTGTAAATTTAAAGATGAATACATGCTAATCAAGTTTTAAGGAAGGTATGGCATATATATGCACCTGGAGAAGAGAGAAGTGTAGAGGAGAGAGAGAGAGAGAGATTTTGGGAAATGTTGATTGAGTGTGTGGGGAGTTTTGAACCAAGTGAGAGAGTAATTGTGGTTGGGGATCTTAATGCTAAAGTGGGTAAAAATGTTGTGGAGGGAGTAGTAGGTAAATTTGGGGTACCAGGGGTAAATGTAAATGGGGAACCATTAATTGAGCTATGTGTAGAAAGGGGTTTGGTAATAAGTAATACATATTTTATGAAAAAGAGGATAAATAAATATACAAGGTATGATATAGCACGTAAGGAAAGTAGTTTGTTGGATTATGTATTGGTGGATAAAAGGTTGATGGGTAGGCTTCAGGATGTACATGTTTATAGAGGGGCAACAGATATATCGGATCATTATTTGGTTGTAGCTACAGTTAGAGTAAAAGGTAGATGGGACAAAAAGAAAATGGCAACAGCAAGTAAGAGAGAGGTAAAAGTGTATAAACTAAGGGAGGAGGAAGTTAGGGTGAGATATAAGCAACTATTGGCAGAAAGGTGGGCTAGTGCAAGTATGAGTAGTGGGGAGGGTTGAAGAGAGTTGGGATAGCTTTAAAAATGCAGTATTAGAATGTGGGGCAGAAGTTTGTGGCTATAGGAGGGTGGGTGCAGGAGGAAAGAGGAGTGAGTGGTGGAATGAAGAAGTAAAGGGTGTGATAAAAGAGAAAAAGGTAGCTTATGAGAGGTTTTTACAAAACAGAAGTGTAAATAGAAGAGCAGAGTATTCTTTCTTTCTTTCAACACATCGGCCGTTTCCCACCGAAGTGGGGTGGCCCAAAATGAAAAACGAAAGTTTCCCATTTTACATTTAGTAATATATACAGGAGAAGGGGTTACTAGCCCCTTGCTCCCAGCATGTTAGTCGCCTCTTACGACACGCATGGCTTACGGAGGAAGAATTCTGTTCCACTTCCCCATGGAGATAAGAGGAAATAAGAACAAGAACTAGTAAGAAAATAAAAGAAAACCCAGAGGGGTGTGTGTATATACATATGCTTGTACATGAATGTGTAGTGTGACCTAAGTGTAAGTAGAAGTAACAAGACATACCTGAAATCTTGCATGTTTATGAGACAGAAAAAAGACACCAGCAATCCTACCATCATGTAAAACAAATACAGGCTTTCGTTTTACACTGCAGTATATGGAGATTAAAAGAAAGGTGAAGAGAGTGGTGAGAGAGTGCAAAAGAAGAGCAGATGAAAGAATGGGAGAGGCTCTGTCAAGAAATTTTGCTGAAAACCAGAACAAAATTTTGGAGTGAGATAAACAAGATAAGAAAGCCTAGGGAACGAATGGATTTGTCAGTTAAAAACAGAGTAGGGGAGTTAGTAGATGGGGAGCTGGAGGTATTGGGTAGATGGCGGGAATATTTTGAGGAACTTTTAAATGTCGATGAAAAAAGAGAGGCGGTAATTTCATGTACTGGCCAGGGAGGTACAACATCGTTTAGGAGTGAAGAAGAGCAGGATGTGAGTGTGGGTCAGGTGCGTGAGGCATTACGTAGAATGAAAGGGGGTAAAGCAGCTGGAACTGACAGGATCATGACAGAAATGTTAAAAGCAGGGGGGGATAGTGCTGGAGTGGTTGGTATTTTTGCTTAATAAATGTATGAAAGAGGGGAAGGTACCTAGGGATTGGCAGAGAGCATGTATAGTTCCTTTATATAAAGGGAAGGGGGATAAAAGAGAGTGTAAGAATTATAGGGAAAGAAGTTTACTGAGTATACCAGGTAAAGTGTATGGCAGGGTTATTATTGAAAGAATTAGAGGAAAGACAGAGAGTAGGATTGCAGATGAGCAAGGAGGCTTTAGAGTGGGTAGGGGATGTGTAGATCAAGTGTTTACATTGAAGCATATATGTGAACAGTATTTAGATGAAGGTAGAGAAGTTTTTATTGCATTTATGGATTTAGAAAAGGCATATGATAGAGTGGATAGGGGAGCAATGTGGCAAATGTTACAAGTGTATGGAATAGGTAGTAAGTTACTGAAGACTGTAAAGAGTTTTTATGAGGATAGTGAGGCTCAGGTTAGGGTGTGTAGGAGAGAGGGAGATTACTTCCTGGTAAAAGTAGGTCTTAGACAGGGATGTGTAATGTCACCATGGTTGTTTAATATATTTATAGATGGGGTTGTAAAAGAAGTAAATGCTAGGGTGTTGGGGAGAGGGGTGGGATTAAAATTATAGAGAATTAAATGCAAAATGGGAGTTGACACAGTTACTTTTTGCTGATGATACTGTGCTTATAGGAGATTCTAAAGAAAAGTTGCAAAGGTTAGTGGACGAGTTTGGGAGAGTGTGTAAAGGTAGAAAGTTAAAAGTGAACATAGATAAGAGTAAGGTGATGAGGGTATCAAACGATTTAAATAAAGAAAAATTGGATATCACATTGGAGAGAGGGATTATGGAAGAAGTAAATGTTTTCAGATATTTGGGAGTTGACGTGTCAGCGGATGGGTTTATGAAGGATGAGGTTAACCATAGAATTGATGAAGGAAAAAGGTGAGTGGTGCGTTGAGGTATCTGTGGAGACAAAAACGTTATCCATGGAGGCAAAGAAGGAATGTACGAAAGTATAGTGGTACCAACACTCTTATATGGGTGTGAAGCATGGGTTGCAAATGCTGCAGCGAGGAGGAGGCTGGAGGCAGTGGAGATGTCCTGTCTAAGGGCAATGTGTGGTGTAAATATTATGCAGAAAATTCGGAATGTGGAAATTAGGAGAAGGTGTGGAGTTACTAAAAGTATTTGTCAGAGGGCTGAAGAGAGGTTGTTGAGGTGGTTTGGTCATTTAGAGAGAAAGGATCAAAGTAGAATGACTTGGAAGCGTATAAATCTGTAGGGAAGGAAGGCGGGGTAGGGGTCGTCCTAGAAAAGGTTGGAGGGAGGGGTAAAGGAGGTTTTGTGGGCGAGGGCTTGGACTTCCAGCAAGCATGTGTGAGCGTGTTAGATAGGAGTGAATGGAGACGAATGGTTTTTGGGACATGACGATCTGTTGGAGTGTGAGCAGGGTAACATTTTGTGAAGGGATTCAGGGAAACCAGTTAATTGATTTAATTGGACTTGAGTCCTGGAAATGGGAAGTACAATGCCTTCACTTTAAAGGAGGGGTTTGGGATAGTGACTGCTGGGAGAGACAATTCTCAGCTGTCGTATCTGAGCTCCTCTGCAAAGACAGTGATTATGTATGAGTGTGGTGAAAGTGTTGAATGATGATAAAAGTATTTTCTTTTTGGGGATTTTCTTTCTTTTTGGGTCACCCTGCCTCGGTGGGAGACGGCCGACTTGTTGGGGGGGGGAAAAAAAAAAGAAAAAAAAAAAAAAAAAAAAGGCATATAATAAGATATTTTGATTTTATAACACGAAGAGCTGCAAATGATGCAAGTTCCTTCATTAATCAATTTTGGAGTACTTAAAAAAATATGAATAAAATAAATCTAAGTAAGTCTTTGTTAATAAGACACAATGCAGTTTATGGCATTTTTTTTTTTTTTTTTTTATTAACACTTTGGCCGATTCCCACCAAGGCAGGGTGGCCCGAAAAAGAAAAACTTTCATCATCATTCACTCCATCACTGTCTTGCCAGAAGGGTGCTTTACACTACAGTTATAAAACTGCAACATTAACACCCCTCCTTCAGAGTGCCGGCACTGTACTTCCCATCTCCAGAACTCAAGTCCGGCCTGCCGGTTTCCCTGAATCCCTTCATAAATGTTACTTTGCTCACACTCCAACAGCACGTCAAGTATTAAAACCATATGCCTCCATTCACTCCTATCAAATACGCTCACACATGCTTGCTGGAAGTCCAAGCCCCTCGCACACAAAACTTCTTACCCTCCCTCCAACCTTTCCTAGGCCGACCCCCACCCGCCTTCCCTCCACTACAGATTTATACACTCTCGAAGTCACTCTGTCTCGTTCCATTCTCTCTACATGTCCAAACCACCTCAACAACCCCTCCTCAGCTCTCTGGACAATCGTTTTGGTAATCCCGCACCTCCTCCTAATTTCCAAACTCCGAATTCTCTGCATTATATTCACACCACACATTGACCTCAGACATGACATCTCCACTGCCTCCAGCCTTCTCTCGTTGCAACATTCATCACCCATGCTTCACACCCATATAAGAGCGTTGGTATGACTATACTCTCATACATTCCCTCTTTACTTCCATGGACAAGGTTCTTTGTCTCCACAGACTCGAGTGCTCCACTCACCCTTTCCCTCATCAATTCTATGATTCACCTCATCCTTCATAGACCCATCCCGACATGTCCACTCCCAAATATCTGAATACATTCACCTCCTCCATACTCTCTCCCTCCAATCTGATATCCAATCTTTCGTCACCTATTCTTTTTGTTATCCTCATCACCTTACTCTTTCCTATATTCACTTTCAATTTTCTTCTTTTACACACCCTACCAAATTCATCCACCAACCTCTGCAACTTCTCTTCAGAATCTCCCAAAAGCACAGTGTCATCAGCAAAAAGCAACTGTGACAACTCCCACTTTGTACTATTTGCTTCTTTATCTTTTAGCCCAACACCTCTTGCCAAGACCCTCGCATTCACTTCTCTTACAACCCCATCTATAAATATATTGAACAACCACGGTGACATCACACATCCTTGTCTAAGGCCCACTTTTACTGGGAAATAGTCCCCTTCCCTCCTACACACTCTAACCTGAGCCTCACTATCCTCATAAAAACTCTTCACTGCTTTCAGTAACCTTCCTCATATTCCATACACCTGCAACATCTGCCACATTGCCCCCCTATCTACCCTATCATACGCCTTTTCCAAATCCATAAATGCCACAAAAACATCTTTACCCTTATCCAAATACTGTTCACCTATATGTTTCACTGTAAACACTTGGTCTACACACCCCCTACCTTTCCTAAAGCCCCTTGTTCATCTGCTATCCTGCTTTCTGTTTACTCTTAATTCTTTCAATAATAACTCTACCATACACTTTACCAGGTACACTCAACAGACTTATTCCCCTATAATTTTTGCACTCTCTTTTGTCCCCTTTGCCTTTATACAAAGGAATAATACACGCTCTCTGCCAATCCCTAGGTACCTTACCCTCTTCCATACATTTATTAAATAATAGCACCAACCACTCCAAAACTATATCCCCACCTGCTTTTAACATTTCTATCTTTATCCCATCAATCCCAGCTGCCTTACCCCTTTCATTCTACCCACTGCCTCACGAACTTCCCTACACCCACAACTGGCTCTTCCACACTCCTACAAGATGTTATTCCTCCTTGCCCTACACACGAAATTACAGCTTCCTGTCTTCATCAACATTTAACAAATCCTCAAAATATTCTCTCCATCTTCCCGATACCTCTAACTCTCCATTTAATAACTCTCCTCTCCTATTTTTAACTGTCAAATCCATTTGTTCTCTAGGCTTCCTCAACTTATTAATCTCATTCCAAAACTTTCTTATTTTCAACAAAATTTGCTGATAACATCTCACCCACTCTCTCATCTGCTCTCTTTTTACATTGCTTCACCACTCTTTTAACCTCTCTTTTCTCTCCATATACTCTTCCCTCCTTGCATCACTTCTACTTTGTAAAAACCTCTCATATGCTAACTTTTCTCCCTTACTACTCTTTTACATCATCATTCCACCAATCGCTCCTCTTCCCTCCCGCACCCACTCGCCTGTAACCACAAACTTCTGCTGAACACTCTAACACTACATTTTTAAATCTACCCCATACATTTTCGACCCCATTGCCTACACTCTCACTAGCCCATCTATCCTCCAATAGTTGTTTATATCTTACCCTAACTGCCTCCTCTTTTAGTTTATAAACCTTCACCTCTCTTTTACTTACTGATTCTATTTTCCTTGTATCCCATCTACCTTTTACTCCCACTGTAGCTATAACTAAAAAGTGATCTGATATATCTGTGGCCCTCTATAAACATGTACATCCTGAAGTCTACTCAACAGTCTTTTATCTACCAATACATAGTCCAACAAACTACTGTCATTACGCCCTACATCATATCTTGTATACTTATTTATCCTCTTTTTCTTAAAATATGTATTACCTATAACTAAACCCCTTTCTATACAAAGTTCAATCAAAGGGTTCCCATTATCATTTACACCTGGCACCCCAAACTTACCTACTACACCTCTCTGCATGTTTCTCCCACTTTAGCATTTAGGTCCCCTACCACAATTACTCTCTCATTTGGTTCAAAAGTTCCTATACATTCGCTTAACATCTCCCAAAATCTCTCTCTCTCTCTACACTCCTCTCTTCTCCAGGTGCATACACGCTTATTATGACCCACTTTTCGCATCCGACCCTTATTTTAATCCACATAATCCTTGAATTTACACATTCATATTCCCTCTTTTCCTTCCATAACTGATCCTTCAACATTATTGCTACCCCTTCCTTAGCTCTAACTCTCTCAGATACTCCTGACTTAATCCCATTTATTTCTCCCCACTGAAACTCGCCTACCCCGTTCAGCTTTGTTTCGCTTAGGGCCAGGACATCCAACTTCTTTTCATTCATAACATCGGCAATCATCTCTTTCTTATCATCCGCACTACATCCACGCACATTCAGACAACCCAGTTTTATAAAGTTTTTCTTCTTCTCGTTTTTAGCATATAATGCCATAAACTACACTGTTGGTTATATAATAATGATATAAAGTAGATCTTCATGCAAGATAAAGACAAACACACTTAACAGACAATGCTTAAATAAAAAAACTATTTTATGTATAAAATACTGCTTTAAATAACATACCAGCTAATCTTTGACTTGGCTAAGTCATCAACATCTGACAAAGAAGACTCTGATGATGATGATGAGTAGCATCTTTTTCGTTTACAGGACTCATCCCTAAATGTTGACGACAGAGATGAACTGCTGCTCTGTTGCTGGGGTTTCTCAGTTGAGGTTAACTGGTGACACTCTTTCATGCTGGTCTTTCTTGAGGACAGTTCAGTTGGCAACAAATTTCTGTTTTTAACATAGTTGTCTGACTTGTGAGATCTCTTCCTCTTTGTATACTTAACCCTCTGTGAATGATGCTTCTTTGCATCATGCATATAAGCAGCTTTCTCTGTTGCTGTGGCAAATCATGAATATATCAGCATTTATCACTAAAAATAAAGTGATTAAAATAATACTTCACAAACTGAAATATACTTACTAAAACTAAGTAATATTAAATAAAGATTTAGCCTTATTTTCATAAATTTTCTTCTCTTCCAATTTATCACTATCATATACAGAGGTCTCCAAGTTATGAATATCCACACTTACAAACAAGGTCAAAAATAGCATTTAAAAATTTTATGAGTGAGAGAGACATGAGGACTTTTGTCCTCGATCACTACATATTAGCTTTACATTGATTTTACAAGATCAACAGAAGCTATCATAACTTGATCAAATGCAGAACAAACAGATTTTGCAATACAAAATCCTGTAAAACAAATATACTGGTTTGTAATTTAGCATCTCATTTCTAGAGCCTTTCTTGAATAACAGAATTAACATTCAGCATCTCCCAGCCGAAATTTCATTTAGCACTAAGTTAAAATGCAAGCCTCCATTCACAATCAGACATAGTAAAATTATACAAACACCCCCTTACAATATAAAAATTATGAGTTCAAAACTGAACTATTCTCAGAGCAGAGAGATTGTTGAGATGGTTTTGTCATTTAGAAAGGACAATGCAGGTGTGAAGCAGGTTTAGAAATGTATGTGAAGGTATATTAGATTAGCAAATGGAAACAAGTGTTTTTTGGATGTAATGTGCTGTTCGAGTGTGAACAAGTCATCATCTATGAAGGAATTCAGGGACACCAGTCAGCCAGAGTTCTGGACGTGGGAAATAAAGTGCCTGAACTCTGTGATAAGTGGCAATGTCATAAAAATGGTTTTGAAACCCATTTTCTTGAGGAAACGTTTTGCCAGCCAGTGGCTACTTCAGTCCAATACAGAGAATAACAGAGGAAGATGAGGAGTATGAGGTAATCAGTCCCTCAGCCTGGAGTTGATGTGTTCAGTCCATCAATCTTGAGACTGATGGGATGAACACATCGACTACAGGTTGAGGGACTGATTATCTCATACTCATCTTTTACCGTTCTTCTCTGTACTGGACTGAAATAGCCACTGGCTGGTGAATCGTTTCCTCAATAAAGATTTCCAAATGTTGCAAAGGTGTCTCATTCTTCAACTCATAGGTGGCAATGTTGAATTTTGATGAATCACTGGAAATGTGATATTTATGCTCTAGAAAAACAGCTAGGAAATTAGCAATGGTGATTTTTTTTTTACCTTTGGATAACCTGGCAAATTTATTCTATAAAAAAAATATTGCAGGGCATTAATAGAATTCTTTACAAAACTTGTACACCATAACTTTCCCATCCACCCAAAAAATAACATGATTCTACCTCTCATTTTCCTGAAGTATATCTTCACTGCCTGTCCTTGCCTTGGAACCTTGACAAATTCAGTCTTCAGCAGACCTGCTACAACCCCAACTTCATAATCATCAGACTTTTCTGTTACAACCACTTTATTCAAATCTGAAAAATTGATGGTCAACTTAATTATAAATTTGAAACCCTACTGTTATTGCAAGTGTTCATGAAGTAACAGCAAGTGAGGATTTTATTAAGATTACACTGAAGGTTAATATCCCAGAATAACCCAAGACACCATGTGCTCGTGTCTTGGTTGGTAGAGTCCTCAGTTCACACACCAAGGATCCAGGGATTGATCCCAGCATGGGTGAAACATTGGGAATGTTTTCTTGCATCTGCTACCCCTGTTCATCTAGCAGTTAGTAAGGACCTGGGTGTTAGTTGACTGTTTTGGGTAGCATCCTGGGAAACAAGATTAACCTAAGTTGCCCAAAATGCTCTGCATAACCAGGGGCTTTCTATATACTATGCCAATAATGTCAGCTAGGTCTGTAATAGTTATATCATGTACTTGTTGAAATAATTATTATTATTATTAGTGTCTGGCTTATTTCCAATATGTGACCCACAACGGTTGACTAACACCAAAGTATAGATGCATCTATTTAAAGTCCAGAAGATTGAGACCAATACCTTGAAAGCCCCTCAAGGAAGACGCCTTGATCCCAGTGAGGAGGTATCATGATTCAAGGAGTTGGACCTACATATATTTCCTTTCTTGGATTAAACCTTACTGCTGCCCCTTTTTCCCATGAGCCCTAAGAGTTTAGTGCTCCCCTTCATGACTGCAATAAAAAAATCATCCTGAAGAGGATCAGAAGTTTTAGTTCAATACTCTCAAGTCTAGCACCTGTAGCTTAACATCCTCAAAAGGTTCAGGAGCTATACCTTTGATATACCTTTGAAGAGTTTCGAGAGTATTTACTCTCTGAGCCCGGCCATGGGCCAGGCTCGTCTGGTGCTTGCCTGGTCAACCAGGCTGTTGCTGCTGGAGGCCCGCTGCCCCACATATCCATCACAGCCTGGTTGATCTGGCACCTGGTGAAGATATTTGTCCAGTTTCCTCTTGAAGGCTTCTACACTGGTTCCAGCCGTGTTTCAGATATCTTCTGGTAAGATGTTGAATAGTCTGGGACCCCGGATGTTAATACAGTGCTCCCGTATTGTCCCCACCGCACCCCTGCTCCTCACTGGGTTTATTTTACACTTTCTCCCATATCTCTCACTCCAGTATGTTGTTATGGCAGTGTGCAGATTTGGGACCAGGCCCTCAAGTACTTTCCATGTATATATTATCATGTATCTCTCTCTCCTCCGCTCCAATGAGTACATGTTCAAGACTTGAAGGCGTTCCCAATAATTTAGATGTTTCAATGGCTCAATGTGAGCCGTAAACGATCTCTGGATTTGTTCCAGCTCTGCTATTTCTCCTGCCCTGAACGGGGCCGTCAGCACTGAGCAGTATTCTAAGTGAGGGAGCACTAGCGATTTGAATAGTGTCACCATCGGCATTATTTCCCTTGTTTTGAAAGTTCTCAATACCCACCCCGTCATCTTCCTGGCTGTTGTGATCTTTGTCTTGTTATGGTCTTTAAACGACAGATCAGTAGACATAATTATTCCCAAGTCAACACACTCAAGACGGCCAGGAACTTTAACAATCTGAACCGTCCTCTAACATACATCAGAGCTGAAGGTTGGAAGCTGATCATTAGAGCCATTCGCCAATATCACACAGATATCAAATCCCAATTTGCTTAGCAAAATTGGAAAACTGGGACTTGCACTACCTACTAACACTGCAAATCTTCCTTCGAGGAAAATGAATCAGCACCAAAAGTTTGAAGTTGATCAAAATAATCATTCTTAACTTAAAAAAATTAAAAAAAATTAAGGTAAAAATTAATTGGCCACTACACATACTGATGATAAACCAAACTTTCTTCTAAGATACACTCCCCCTCCCCTCCCCTCCTCCCTCTCACTTGAGGTAAACCAACCAATAAAAATTCAGAGCACACATTTGATAAATGTATGAACGTTTTCCAAAACCTTAAAAGAGACTTATTTAAGCCACTATTTAAAACACATGACAAACCAACTCTGTATGTATTCTCAGTAAGGAGCTTTCAACTAGTCAAGTACAGAGCTTACCACCTGACTTTCCCAGAGCTGAGAGATGCTCTATAATAAAATAACTAAGAGAGCTGCATTTTGTATCATAAAGTAAGTTTAGAGCAAGGGAAGGATAACATGATAACACACAATACTCTGGGGCAAGTATATAATACAAGTATTGTACCACCTAAATGATAAGAGAATTACCAAACCAAGGAGGTATAGATGAAAACAGCTTCCTGTAATAAAAAATGCATAAGAAATAATAGGTAATTATGCACACATTGGAGATAAAATAGACATGACACCATGAGCACATCTGTACTCATGCAATGACAAATAAGTTTTTACACACGTACATTCTAAATTACACGATTACTATAATATGCCCTGCATAGTACGTACTTTAAAAGCTATTTTCAGGAACCCAGTTAATAAAAAATAAACTACAATGGTTTGGAATACCAGAATTTTTGAGGATGTTCTTGAAAATGAAAGAAAGTTGGTGACGATTCATGAAGTCCTTCAACAAGGAGGCAATATCATCGATTATGACAACCCTTGTGGTATCAAAGTAGCGAGCAGTTTCTTTGTCCTTCATCACCAGGATCTTGGAAAGTACATCAGGTGTCGTAATCAGAATTGATGCATTTTCTGAAACAAATTTTTGCGCAGTAAGGCAAGTCATACATTAACAGAGTCCTACATTTACAAAAAATAACAAAGTATTTATACATGTTCTTTAAAAATCAGATTTATACACCCTCCCAACCAATCTTGCTCCAATCTTTCTACACGACCAAACCATCTTGACATAATATTTGGACTATTCATTTCTCTTCATCACTATTTCTGCTGCTTAAAGCTACCCAACTATGCAACATTTGGAGAACATACTGTAGTAGGTTGGAAGACAGCAACCACCCAGGGAGGTACTACCATCCTGCCAAGTGAGTGTAAAACAAGAGCCTGTATTTGTTTTACATGATGGTAGGATTGCTGGTGTCTCTTTTCTGTTTCATAAACATGCAAGATTTCAGGTACGTCTTGCTACTTCTACTTACACTTAGGTCACACTACACATACACGTTTATGTATACACACTCATCCGAGTTTTCTTTGATTTTATCTTAATAGTTCTTGTTCTTATTGCTTTTCCTTTCAAATCCATGGGGAAGTGGAATAAGAATCTTTCCTCCGTAAGCCATGAGTGTTGTAAAAGTCAACTAAAATGCCGGGAACAATGGGCTAGTAACCCCCTTTCCTGAATAGATTTACTAAAAAGAAAAAGAAGAAAACCGTCAAAGTGGGATGTTTGAATGTGTGTGGATGTTGTGCGAATGATAAGAAAGAGATGATTGTAGATGTTATGAATGAAAAGCTGGATGTCCTGGCTTTAAGTGAGACAAAGCTGAAGGGGGTAGGAGAGTTTCAGTGGGGAGAAATAAATGGGATTAGGTCAGGGGTTTCAAATAGAGTTAGAGCTAAAGGAGGAGTGGCAATAATGTTGAATAATCAGTTATGGCAGGTAAAGAGGGAATTTTTTATTTTATTAACACATCGGCCGTTTCCCACCAAGGCAGGGTGGCCCGAAAAAGAAAAACTTTCATCATCATTCACTCCATCATTGTCTTGCCAGAGGCATGCTTACACTACAGTTATAAAACTGCAACATTTAACATCCCTCTTTCAGAGTGCAGGCACTGTACTTCCCATCTCCAGGACTCAAGTCCGGCCTGCCGGTTTCCCTGAATCCCTTCATAAATGTTACTTTGCTTCCACTCCAACTGCACGTCAAGTATTAAAAACCATTTGTCTCCATTCACTCCTATCAAATACGCTCGTGCACGCTTGCTGGAAGTCCAAGCCCCCCTCACACACAAAACATCCTTTACCCCCTCCCTCCAACCTTTCCTAGGCCGACCCCTACCCCGCCTTCCCTCCACTACAGATTTATACACTCTCGAAGTCATTCTACTTTGTTCCCTCCTCTCTACATGTAAAAACCACCTCAACAACCCCTCCTCAGCCCTCTGGATAATAGTCTTGGTAATCCCGCACCTCCTCCTAATTTTCACACTATGAATTCGCTGCATTATATTCACACCACACATTGATCTCAGACATGACATCTCCATTGCCTCCAGCCTTCTCCTTGTTGCAACATTCACCACCCATGCTTCACACCCATATAAGAGTGTGTTGCGTGGAGGTTCTTTCGTAGATTGGGTAATGAACAGACGAGATTGGGATGGTAACTTGGTATATTAAGGTCAATTAGACAGGGTGGAATCTCAGAGATCGCAGGCCTACGTCTGTCCTAGACTGTATCTGGATGGTTACTGAGGCACTGCCCCGAGCAGGGCTTATAGCGTTCAAAGGGTTGACCTTTGACATGGGTGACCTTTGACATTGGGCTAACGGTTGATCATCGGTTGATCACGTGAGCAGAAAAGGTTATACCCTATGAACTATCACTGGGCTTACAGTGACAGCTCGGCTATGGTACGTATGTCGTCTCGACATACCTCTATACAAACTAAAGACAACAGGCGTACAACTCTGAGCTGATTCTATACAATATCAAAGTACACAACAGTTGAATATTATACTTCACATGGATCTTATCGTGACGGAAAACAATCTACGTTACTATATGATATATCATGATACATAGGAATTAATTAATTAAATGAGCTCATTTCTAGAAAATTATAATAAAAGAGAAAGAAAATTAATTTATGTCGATCGATCGAATTTGTCTTCATGTGATCTATGAATTCTGAGGAAATATATTTACAAGAAGGTAGTGATTAACAGACAAGGTAGATCTGGTGCACTCAAATCTATACTGTTAATTCTCAGAATTTGGAGAGAACGTGAACACATTAAAAAAATATTTTTGAATAATATTAAGTTGATATTATAACACACAGTTGAATACTTACTACATTATTTATCTATACAGGTTATTTACATTTAACCCCAACTCTGCTAGGGTGAGATTGATATAGGCTGTATGATTATCATCTCTGGGTGGATCAAACTCTGTTACAATAGGTAACTCAACTTCTGATTGAGGAGGATCTACACTGGTATCCACAAATGATACTTGAGGATTTCTCAACACTTGTCGTGTACGTAGGGTATAACGACATTCAGGTTGATCTGACTGATCATTAGAGGTAAAGGGTACAGCAACAGGGGAAGTATCAGAGTCTGTCTCACTTGTCTGATTGTCAAGGGTGTCAGGGACTTCGTCATCATCGCATACTAACTTCATATGATCTAAATGCGATTCTTTAAACTGACCCGTACTAATTTCTCTAACTTTATACTTATTGCCGTTAATATGTTTGACTACTCTAGAAGGACCGACCAACGTTTGGTCAAGTTTTGGCATTGCTGGAGTTTTGTTAAAATTAAACAACATGACTCTAGAACCTACTTGAACTTTAGTCAGTTTGGCTCGAGTATTAGTCACTCTAGTAAATTCTGCTGTTGACTTAAGAAGTGTTTCACGAATTCGTCTGAAAACACACTGAGCTTGACTGGTACGGACTGCTACGAAATCATCAGGATTGTAAGTCGGTTTCGGATTGGAATATAACAGCTCATAAGGCAAATGCTTATCGACACCGTACAGTGCATAATGAGGGTTATCACCTATAGAAGCATTAAAAGCAGAATTTATGGCACATTGAACATCAGGAATGACTTCATCCCAGGTTACACTATTGGGATTGATGGTAGCTCTCAAGACATCAAGGACTTTCTTATTAGTTCTTTCTGCTAACCCATTACTGGCAGGATGGTGCAGAACAATGGTTGATTTTGTAATCTTGTATAGTGTACACAAGTTTTCTAGGATCTCATTACAAAATTCACCTCCATTATCTGTTATGAGGGACTTAGGAGCGGTATGTCTGCAGATTATATGTTCCTTGAACGCTTTTGCTACTGTTTCGGCAGTCTTATCTGCAATAGGCACTAACTCACAATATCTGGTAAAGTGATCGCCATCACACACAGATGTTTGTTTCCACTGAGGGAACATTGGAAGTTGGTCAACAGATCTAGTGCAACTTTTTCCCATGGCTCACTAGTAGTAGGAAAGGTTTGGATTGGATTAGGACCAGTAACATTACCTTTATGTTTCATACAGACACTACATTTCTTAACATACTCGGTAATATCAGTGGACATACGAGGCCAAAAGTATTTCAATCTGGCTTGTTTCACAGAACGATCCATACCAGGATGTGCAACACCTGATACATCGTGAACTAGCTGCAAGGCTACTTTCACTAGTGACTGTGGAATTACTAACTGGTATACTCTTCTACTAGGATTACCCAGCTCGGTAGTGCGATACAGTAATTCTTGGTTCATGACAAAGTCAATGATGGGTGCTGGTGGCTTCACAGTAAGAAAAAGATCTTCCTGGAGCAGGAATCGAATCACACCAGACCACATGGGATCTATTCTTTGAGCAGTCTTTACATCCTCAGCACTAAATGGAGGATCAGCAGTTACTACACTGACATGACACGATAAAGCATCAGCAACTACATTGGATTTGCGTAACTGCATAATTGCATTCAGCCTTAGTAAGGACTCGGCTAGCAAATGCAACTAAGGACTGGGATCACTTTCCTACTGAAGGAATGAACAAGCTCGGTGGAGTGGAAGGACTCTCCCCGGTTGAAATAGATAACACCATAACATTAAATACTAGCAAGGGAGAAACGGATCTACTATCTCTTACAACATATAATAATTGCTCGACAAACAACGATTGACGTTACAGGGATTTACTGTCAACTAGGATAATATCACTATCTGGAACACAACAACAGACACTAGTAAGCACTAGCCACAGAAATGTCTTTCTGCAGGCGGCATGTGACAACAAGAGATGGCATTACTAGTTTCAAATAATCGTTTTCCGACAAGGCGCCCCCTGTGGAGAAACTACTACTTGAACAAGAGCCATCACAGGGATAGTATACTATCCTGTGTGCAATTATGACTGGATTCCAGACAGGAGTGACAGTTTTACTAGTGCCAGACCGGTCGGCTACGTTAATAAGTAATGCACAAAGCTATCAGGACTGAATCTGAACTTCACATTCCGCAGCACTGTTATAACTCTCTGATACAAGCTGTGAGAACAAACATATTGCTCAAGAGCTAGATACAGTCTTTCAGTCGGTAAGGAACTATCATGAATTTCAGCAGGAGCAGTTTGAACTTTTAAAGGACTGAATTCCGTCATTAGCTACACTACTTTGAGGTAAGTGAGACATACTTGCAAAGAATTTTGCACACAAACTAATTCAGGTAAAAATGAGACTGATAAAATATTCACAGTATACAATTAGTTAAAATGGAAATTAAAAAGTCATTGAATTAGGTGCAAAAAGGATTAAAACATCTAAGGTACACTGCATAAGAAGTGACAACTCACTGAATTTCACTGCTCCTAAGTGCACCACTTACCCTCATCAATTCTATGATTCACCTCATCCTTCATAGACCCATCTGCTGACACATCCACTCCTGAATATCTGAATACATTCACCTCCTCCATACTCTCTCCCTCCAATCTGATATTCAATCTTTCATCACCTAATCTTTTTATCCTCATCACCTTACTCTTTCCTATATTCACTTTCAATTTCCTTCTTTTACATACCCTACCAAACTCATCCTTCAACCTCTGCAACTTCTCTTCAGAATCTCCCAAAAGCACAGTGTCATCAGCAAAAAGCAGCTGTGACAACTCCCACTTTGGGTTAGATTCTTTATCTTTTAACCCCACACCTCTTGCCAACACCTGCGCATTCACTTCTCTTACAACCCCATCTATAAATATATTGAACAGCCATGGTGACATCACACATGCTTGTCTAAGGCCTACTTTTACTGGGAAATAATCTCCCTCTCTCCTACATAATCTAACCTGAGCCTCACTATCCTCGTATAATCTCTTCACTGCTTTCAGTAACCTACCACCTATTCCATACACCTGCAACATCTGCCACATTGCCCCCCTATCCACCCTGTCATACGCTTTTTCCAAATCCATAAATGCCACAAAAACCTCTTTACCCTTATCTAAATACTGTTCAGCTATATGTTTCACTGTAAACACTTGGTCTACACACCCCCTACCTTTCCTAAAACCTCCTTGTTCATCTGCTATCCTACTCTCCATCTTGCTCTTAATTCTTTCAATAATAACTCTACCATACACTTTACCAGGTAGTATACTCAACAGACTTATTCCCCTATAATTTTTGCACTCTCTTTTGTCCCCTTTGCCTTTATACAAAGGGAATATAAATGTATAAATTCAAGGATTATGTGGAGTAAAATAAAGGTTGGACGTGAAAAGTGGGTTATAGTAAGTGTTTATGCACCTGGAGAAGAGAGAAGTGTAGAGAAGAGAGAGAGATTTTGGGAAATGTTGAGTGTGTGCGTGGGTAATTTTGAACCAAGTGAGAGAGTACTTGTGGTTGGGGATCTTAATGCTAAAGTGGGTAAAAATGTTGTGGAGGGAGTAGTAGGTAAATTTGAGGTGCCAGGGGTAAATGTAAAAGGGGAACCGTTAATTGAGCTATGTGTAGAAAGAGGTTTGGTAATAAGTAATACATATTTTACGAAAAAGAGGATAAATAAGTATACAAGGTATGATATAGCACGTAAAGTAGTTTGTTAGATTATGTATTTGTGGATAAAAGGCTGATGGGTAGGCTTCAGGATGTACAGTAGGACCCCACTTATATGGCAGGTTTGGTTCCAGGCTAACAAGTTTACACTAACATATATTAAGTTAGCAATAGAACTAGGCATTAAAAAGTAAAATACACACACATTACACTCATTATTTACCTCAAAATATTTGTAGTCTTAATGTAGGGCAAAAGGTGAGTAGTAGTATTTACTGTAAGAAGTCAGGTGTGGTAGGTATGGTTGCCCTCCTGGCCACCCCACCCACACATACTATACTATGATGCTTAAAGCGCCCTAGAGTGATACAATGCATATACAGTACACTCATTACTTACCTTAAAATATTTGTAATCTTAATGGTCTTAATGTAGGGTGAGAGGTGAACAGTATTTATTTATAGAGTCGAGTGGGAGGTTGGGGAAGTGTGGATAGCCAGCCAGGGCTGCCCTCCCCTCCCGTCCCCACCCACACGTAATGTAAACAAACCAGGCGAACGCGTCTGGTTCTCGTCCTACAAGCAGCCTGGCTACCACAAGTCCTACAAGCAGCCTGGCTACCACGAGTCCTACAAGCAGCCTGGCTACCACGAGTCCTACAAGCATCCTGGCTACCACGAGTCCTACAAGCAGCCTGGCTACCACGAGTCCTACAAGCAGCCTGGCTACCACAAGTCCTACAAGTAGCCTGGCTACCACAAGTCCTACAAGTAGCCTAGCTACCACAAGTCCTACAAGTAGCCTGGCTACCACAAGTCCTACAAGTAGCCTGGCCACCACAAGTCCTACAAGTAGCCTGGCCACCACAAGTCCTACAAGTAGCCTGGCCACCACAAGTCCTACAAGTAGCCTGGCCACCACAAGTCCTACAAGTAGCCTGGCCACCACAAGTCCTACAAGTAGCCTGGCCACCACAAGTCCTACAAGTAGCGTGGCCACCACGAGTCCTACAAGCATCCTGGCTACCACGAGTCCTACAAGCAGCCTGGCTACCACGGTCAGTCCTGCTACAAGCAGTCCTGGCTACCACAAGTCCTACAAGTAGCCTGGCTACCACAAGTCCTACAAGTAGCCTGGCTACCACAAGTCCTACAAGTAGCCTGGCTACCACAAGTCCTACAAGTAGCCTGGCTACCACATCTAAGTCCTGCACAAGTCAGCCTGGCTACCACAAGTCCTACAAGTAGCCTGGCTACAGTCTAAGTGCCTGGCTACAAGTCCTACAAGTAGCCTGGCTACCAGTCTAAGTGCCTGGCTACAAGTCCTACATGTTCACTGAGTTTAATCATTTATCAACTACCTTTAGATGCCATCATAAAGGGAGAAGTAATGAATAATTCATGCCGAGAATTGTACACAAAAGCATTATGTATTAAAGGGAGTGACATAATGTTTTCCCTCCGCCCAGCACCACATAGCATATAAACACCATGTTTATATGCTTTGTAACGTGTTTCTTATATAATTTTGAAGAAAATATCATAGATGGATTACTGAAAATGTCTATACAGTGGACCCCCGAGTTACGAACACCCCGGAAATCATACAATTATGTAAGTATAATATTGTAAGTGCTTTTGTAAGTGTATTTTTGGGGGTCTGAAATGGACTAACCTACTTGACATTATTTCTTAAGGGAGTAAATTCGTTCGGTAATGGCACTTGAGCAGGCTTCTGGAATGAATTTTGTTCGTTACTCCGGGGTCCACTGTATTAACGTAAAATAAGACAAGTCGGCCGTCTCCCACCGAGGCAGGGTGACCCAAAAAGAAAGAAAATCCCCAAAAAGAAAATACTTTCATCCTCATTCAACACTTTCACCACACTCATACATAATCACTGTCTTTGCAGAGGAGCTCAGATACGACAGCTGAGAAAAGTCCCTCCCAGCTGTCACTATCTCAGACCCCTCCTTTAAAGTGCAGGCATTGTACTTCCCATTTCCAGGACTCAAGTCCAATTAAATCAATTAACTGGTTTCCCTGAATCCCTTCACAAAATGTTACCCTGCTCACACTCCAACAGATCGTCATGTCCCAAAACCATTCGTCTCCATTCACTCCTATCTAACACGCTCACACATGCTTGCTGGAAGTCCAAGCCCCTGCGCCCCAAAACCTCCTTTACCCCTTCCCTCCAACCTTTTCTAGGACGACCCCTACCCCGCCTTCCTTCCCTACAGATTTATACGCTCTCCAAGTCATTCTACTTTGATCCATTCTCTCTAAATGACCAAACCACCTCAACAACCCCTCTTCAGCCCTCTGACAAATACTTTTAGTAACTCCACACCTTCTCCTAATTTCCACATTCCGAATTTTCTGCATAATATTTACACCACACATTGCCCTTAGACAGGACATCTCCACTGCCTCCAGCCTCCTCCTCGCTGCAGCATTTGCAATCCATGCTTCACACCCATATAAGAGTGTTGGTACCACTATACTTTCGTACATTCCCTTCTTTGCCTCCATGGATAACGTTCTTTGTCTCCACAGATACCTCAATGCACCACTCACCTTTTTTCCTTCATCAATTCTATGGTTAACCTCATCCTTCATAAACCCATCCGCTGACACGTCAACTCCCAAATATCTGAAAACATTTACTTCTTCCATAATCCCTCTCTCCAATGTGATATCCAATTTTTCTTTATTTAAATCGTTTGATACCCTCATCACCTTACTCTTATCTATGTTCACTAGAGTGTGTAAAGGTAGAAAGTTAAAAGTGAACATAGATAAGAGTAAGGTGATGAGGGTATCAAACGATTTAAATAAAGAAAAATTGGATATCACATTGGAGAGAGGGATTATGGAAGAAGTAAATGTTTTCAGATACAGTGGACCCTCGGTTAACGAAATTAATCCGGTCCAGGAGCTATTACTTAATCTGAATCTTTCGTTATCTGAAACCTTATTTCCCATAAGAAATAATGTAAATAGAGTTGCTGACAGGGTCAGGGTGTTAATGGTTGGAAGGGAAATCCCCCTCCAAAAGGACTTCAGGTAACAAGTCCCTCTCTGGGGTTACTTCCCTTCTTTTTCTTTTAATGCATGCCTGCTACACTCCCTGCATGCCTGCTACACTCCCTGCATGCCTGCTACACTCCCTGCATGCCTGCTACACTCCCTGCATGCCTGCTACACTCTCTGCATGCCTGCTACACTCTCTGCATGCCTGCTACACTCCCTGCATGCCTGCTACACTCCCTGCATGCCTGCTACACTCCCTGCATGCCTGCTACACTCCCTGCATGCCTGCTACACTCCCTGCATGCCTGCTACACTCCCTGCATGCCTGCTACACTCCCTGCATGCCTGCTACACTCCCTGCATGCCTGCTACACTCCCTGCATGCCTGCTACACTCCCTGCATGCCTGCTACACTCCCTGCATGCCTGCTACACTCCCTGCATGCCTGCTACACTCCCTGCATGCCTGCTACACTCCCTGCATGCCTGCTACACTCCCTGCATGCCTGCTACACTCCCTGCATGCCTGCTACACTCCCTGCATGCCTGCTACACTCCCTGCATGCCTGCTACACTCCCTGCATGAATGCTACACTCCCTGCATGAATGCTACACTCCCTGCATGAATGCTACACTCCCTGCATGAATGCTACACTCCCTGCATGCCTGCTACACTCCCTGCATGCCTGCTACACTCCCTGCATGCCTGCTACACTCCCTGCATGCCTGCTACACTCCCTGCATGAATGCTACACTCCCTGCATGAATGCTACACACTCTGCATGAATGCTACACTCTCTGCATGAATGCTACACTCCCTGCATGCCTGCTACACTCCCTGCATGCCTGCTACACTCCCTGCATGAATGCTACACTCCCTGCATGAATGCTACACTCCCTGCATGAATGCTACACACTCTGCATGAATGCTACACTCTCTGCATGAATGCTACACTCCCTGCATGCCTGCTACCACTGGGGTGCCACTAGAAAGCTTCTTTGGACCCATGGTGACTTATTTCACAGTGACAATCACTAAACCACCAAAAAAGACACCAAATATATTGTGAATCTTTGAAAGAGCGCGCTAGGTAATGTTCTCTCAATGGTAAACAACGCTTCACTGGCGTCCTGCGCTTGCGCGGAGCAGGCAGACACGTCTAATACCTTTCGGTAACCGAGGAATTTTTCGCTAACCGATTCCGAAAAAAGCTTACGTTTTCCGAAACTTTCGTTAACGGGACCTTTCGTTAACTGAGGGTCCACTGTATTTGGGAGTTGACGTGTCAGCGGATGGGTTTATGAAGGATGAGGTTAACCATAGAATTGATGAAGGAAAAAAGGTGAGTGGTGCATTGAGGTATCTGTGGAGACAAAGAACGTTATCCATGGAGGCAAAGAAGGGAATGTACGAAAGTATAGTGGTACCAACACTCTTATATGGGTGTGAAGCATGGGTTGCAAATGCTGCAGCGAGGAGGAGGCTGGAGGCAGTGGAGATGTCCTGTCTAAGGGCAATGTGTGGTGTAAATATTATGCAGAAAATTCGGAATGTGGAAATTAGGAGAAGGTGTGGAGTTACTAAAAGTATTTGTCAGAGGGCTGAAGAGGGGTTGTTGAGGTGGTTTGGTCATTTAGAGAGAATGGATCAAAGTAGAATGACTTGGAGAGCGTATAAATCTGTAGGGGAAGGAAGGCGGGGTAGGGGTCGTCCTAGAAAAGGTTGGAGGGAAGGGGTAAAGGAGGTTTTGGGGGCGAGGGGCTTGGACTTCCAGCAAGCATGTGTGAGCGTGTTAGATAGGAGTGAATGGAGACGAATCTTTTTTGGGACATGACGATCTGTTGGAGTGTGAGCAGGGTAACATTTTGTGAAGGGATTCAGGGAAACCAGTTAATTGATTTAATTGGACTTGAGTCCTGGAAATGGGAAGTACAATGCCTGCACTTTAAAGGAGGGGTCTGAGATAGTGACAGCTGGGAGGGACTTTTCTCAGCTGTCGTATCTGAGCTCCTCTGCAAAGACAGTGATTATGTATGAGTGTGGTGAAAGTGTTGAATGATGATGAAAGTATTTTCTTTTTGGGGATTTTCTTTCTTTTTGGGTCACCCTGCCTCGGTGGGAGACGGCCGACTTGTTGAAAAAAAAAAAAAAAAATTACGTAATATTTTCCCTCTGCCCGGTAACACCTCCATAGCATATAAACAGCATGTTTTTAGGCTTTGTAACGTGTTTCTTATATAATTTTGAAGAAAATATCATAGATGGATTAAACGTTATCCATGGAGGCACAGAAGGGAATGTACGAAAGTACAGTGGTCCCCCGAGTAACAAAAAAACTTCAGTCCAGAAGCCTGCTCAAGTGCCATTACCGAACGAATTTACTCCCTTAAGGAATAATGTCACGTATGTTAGTCTATTTCAGGCCCCCAAAAATACACTTCCACTAGCACTTACAATATTATACTTACATAATTGTATGATTTCCGGGGTGTTCGTTACTCGGGGGACCACTGTATAGTGGTACCAACACTCTTATATGGGTGTGAAGCATGGGTCGCAAATGCTGCAGCGAGGAGGCGGCTGGAGGCAGTGGAGATGTCCTGTCTAAGGGCAATGTGTGGTGTAAATATTATGCAGAAAATTCAGAGTGTGGAAATTAGGAGATGTGGAATTACTAAAAGTATTTGTCAGAGGGCTGAAGAGGGGTTGTTGAGGTGGTTTGGTCATTTAGAGAGAGTGAATCAAATTAGAATGACTTGGAGAGCGTATAAATCTGTAGGGGAAGGAAGGCGGGGTAGGGGTTGTCCTCGAAAAGGTTGGAGGGAGGGGGTAAAGAAGGTTTTGTGGGCAAGGGGCTTGGACTTCCAGCAAGCATGTGTGAGCGTGTTAGATAGGAGTGAAAGGAGACGAGTGGTGTTTGGGACCTGATGAGCTGTTGGAGTGTGAGCAGGGTAATATTTTGTGAAGGGATTCAGGGAAACCAGTTAATTGATTTAGTTGGACTTGAGTCCTGGAAATGGGAAGTACAATGCCTGCACTTTAAAGGAGGGGTCGGGGATAGTGACAGTTGGGAGGGACTTATTCTGAGCTGTCGCATCTGAGCGCCTCTGCAAAGACAGTGATTATGTATGAGTGTGGTGAAAGTGTTGAATGATGCTGAAAATATTTTCTTTTTGAGGATTTTCTTTCTTTTTGGGTCACCCTGCCTCGGTGGGAGACGGCTAACTTGTTGAAAAAAAAAAACTTCAGACCCGTATAAAATTATTCACTTCTTTTACTACCCAGTCTATAAAACATTAAACAGCCATAGTTACATCACACATTCCTGTAAATCTCACATTTAAGAATAAATTCTCACCTAAATTAAGCGTCTCTAAAAATTAAGCTTTTAGCATCTTATTATCTCTTCCATACATTTACAACACTAGCCCCATTGTTTCTCTATCATACATCTTACTATACATATTTTTTTTTTTCAACAAGTCGGCCATCTCCCACCGAGGCAGGGTAACCCAAAAAGAAAATACTTTCATCATCATTCAACACTTTCACCACACTCATACATAATCACTGTCTTTGCAGAGGCACTCAGATACGACAGCTGAGAATAAGTCCCTTCCATCTGTCACTATCCCAGACCCCTCCTTTAACCCATTAACTGTCCAAACGTATACTATATACGTTTTTACCGGTAGCGCTCCAACCTTGATTTTCCCCATAAGAAAGGATGTAAAAAAAAAACGTATATATACGTTCTGAGCGCTAGCGGTAAAAACGCATATACATTTATGTTCGGAGCGATAGCGGTAAAAACGTATATATACGTTTGGACAGTTAATGGGTTAAAGTGCAGGCATTGTACTTCCCATTTCCAGGACTCAAGTCCAACTAAATCAATTAACTGGTTTCCCTGAATCCCTTCACAAAATGTTACCCTGCTCACACTCCAACAGATCGTTAGGTCCCAAAAACCATTCGTCTCCATTCACTCCTATCTAACACGCTCACACATGCTTGCTGGAAGTCCAAGCCCCTCGCCCACAAAACCTCCTTTACCCCCTCCCTCCCACCTTTTCGAGGACGACCCCTACCCCGCCTTCCTTCCCCTACAGATTTATACGCTCTCCAAGTCATTCTACTTTGATCCATTCTCTCTAAATGACCAAACCACCTTAACAACTCCTCTTCAGCCCTCTGACTAATACTTTTAGTAACTCCACACCTCCTCCTAATTTCCACACTCCAAATTTTCTGCATAATATTTACACCACACATTGCCCTTAGACAGGACATCTCCACTGCCTCCAGCCTCCTCCTCACTGCAGCATTTGCAACCCATGCTTCACACCCATATAAGAGTGTTGGTACCACTATACTTTCATACATTCCCTTCTTTGCCTTCATGGATAACGTTTTTTGTCTCCACAGATACCTCAACGCACCACTCACCTGTTTTCCATCATCAATTCTATGGTTAACCTCATCCTTCATAAACCCATCTGCTGACAAGTAACTGCAGCAAACAACTCCTTGCCCTTATCCAAAGAATCTTCACTTATATGCTTTAACCCTTTGACTGTCGCAACCCCTAATCCTGAGGTGTCTCTTGTTGTCGCAAAATTTTTGAAAAAAAAAAAAAACTTATGGAATTACGCTCTCGCGAAGTTAGTGATCTCAGCGATATATACGCATCGGCAATTTCGCCGAATTTGAGCCCTATTTTCAACCAATTCCATTTTTCCAGTCGACCAAACTAATAGCTATTTTTTTAGAACTCCATTTGTTCTATCGATTGAGTACAAGAAACCACCAATTTACCGATTTCAACTACCCAAAAAAGTGGTCAGAAATTGGCAATTTGACCAATTTCATGCAAAATAAAATGTCAATTTCAAAATAGTGTTCAGAATAAACAATGCAGACATTCCTGGCACTAAAATAAGATGTTATCTGTTCATTAGTCACATCTTTAGGCCCCTCTTATATTACTCTTGCTTTCTATTTTGATTTTTTATTCACACAAAAAATAGAAGATTTACTGTTATGCAGACTATTGCATTATTGTAAAAATTATATAAATAATATCAGTGCACTTGTGAAAGAATATTAGACTCACCAGTTGATGTGTATTGGACGCGTGGCGTGATTTGTTTACTCTTGAACATTGGCAAAAATTGAACATTTCCCCTAATTTGAGCTCAATTTCAAAGTCGTTTTCATCATGAAACTAATCAACATCATCTCTATTTCTGTAGCATGTTTTCCATTCTATCAAATGAGACCACGAAAAAGAGAATACAACCATAAATACTATACGAAAATACACCTCAAAGTCGGCATTTTAATCCAAAAATACGTTTTTCTCATTATGCACTGGGTGCTGCAGGATTTTTTTTATACAGCACAAACTGACCACACAGACCCATTCTCTCATATGTGGGCCTACCAGCTTTCTCCCGCTTGATTTGAAGCCGCTAGAATTTTTGAGTATACGTATATACGTCCAAAACACTGGCTCGTAAAACGTATATATACAACCAAAACAGTCAAAGGGTTAATACAAACACTTGGTCCTTATAGTCCCTTGCCTATACAAATTCACACTGTTTTTCTGCAGTCCTACTTTCTTTCTCATAACTCTTTTTATAATTTGCAACACATTATCAAGTATACTCAACAGATATGTACCCCCAATAATTCTCTCCCACACTCTTGTTCCCTTTTACCTTAAAGAATAAACAGAAATTATGCATCCTCTCTCCCAGTCCTTAAGTGCTTTCCTTTTATTGTATATTATATCCCAACCTACTAAAGGATACTTTTATTATTTGAGCAATATTACTGTATATGATTCATGTACAAAAAAGAAAGTTTATCAAATCAATTTTCAAGCAAGAGGATAACAAACCTAAAATCTGCTTCTTGTAAGTCGCAACAATAACCGTTTGAAGAAATATTCTAGCCAAGTCAAGCACAGCTAGCCTCAGCAAGTTGGCTACCATTTTTGATGGAGTTATCACCAAAATTCGCACACCTGAAAAAGATGTATTTATTAAATTTTCTGTGGTTTAAATGTTTAAGAATGGCACATGCCAAGTTGGACAACGTCCTTCAAAAAACTGAAATAAGATTCCTCTTTGCCTCTAATCCACAAATATGAAGCACCAATGTGGACCCCTTGTTGAGATAAACACAAAAATACTCTATTTTTTACCAGTACTAATGCCACAATGATTAAGCCAGATAAAGGATTACTGGTTATTTTTTTTTTTCCTCGGAGGGGAAAAGAAAAATGTTTGATGTAGTATGTCGCATCAAGTCAGAACTTGCCATGGTAAGAAGGAAGAGTGCAAAGCCTTAAAAATGATCTTGCACAAACTTAAGTACTGTACAGAATAATAAAATCTCATTAATGAAGCAGTTTGCACAAAAGAAAAACATGAATACCTAACCAAAAAAGCTATGACCTGTCTTTGAAGAAAATGAACTGACAATTCTGACCCATTTCACTACTGATAAGTACCATACTCAAAACCTATTTGATGACAACATTACTTTTCTCTTAAATTTTAACCTTACAGCTGAAAATAATAGTCAACACTGAATCCTTACTTGCATAATAACGAACACATTTATTAGTCAAGAAAAGACCTCTCACACAGTGGTAATAAAAATCATCCTAATAAAACAAACTGAAATTTAATGCTTTTATTCACCACATCAGGAAATCTCAAATGTGGATATACAGCCAAAGACTCACTGTTATGTATCTTGCCTTACAATGCTTACACAAACATTAATCTGCATTTCATGGTGTCTATGCATGGGGTCAACAATCCATCATCACACAAAAGTCACCCATCAACACCCCATCAGTTAACTTTTGACAATGCTCACCATTATTAGTCAAAGCTATGAACTTGCTAACCCAAACATGGAACTCTTCCTTGAGAGTTGCAACAAAATCCATGGCTATCACAAAAGAAATAACTGATATTTCACCCATCAAACATAGTAAAATGCTGAAGTGCATTTACAGATATCCTTCCCCCTTAAAAAAACAAAGGCCTAAGCATTTTTACATGAGCGAGATTGTTTGGTAAAAGAGAGACTATTGAACAGTGATATAAGCTAGGCAGTCACTTACCTGGAACAACTGGAAGCTTAAACAGATTCCTGATTGCCTCCACAAGAAAATCTATGGTGCTACCAAGTCCCTCAACATACAAATCTTTCCAGCTCTCGTGGTAAAGAGAATCTGCATTCTCTAAAGGAAGAAATAATAATTAGAGTTTAAATCCATCCAAAGGGATACAGTACTTACAAACTAAAATTGCTTTACTAATTTTTTATTTTTATTAACACATCGGCCGATTCCCACCAAGGCAGGGTGGCCCGAAAAAGAAAAACTTTCATCATCATTCACTCCATCACTGTCTTGCCAGAAGGGTGCTTTACACTACAGTTATAAAACTGCAACATTTACACCCCTCCTTCAGAGTGCCGGCACTGTACTTCCCATCTCCAGAACTCAAGTCCGGCCTGCCGGTTTCCTGAATCCTTCATAAATGTTACTTTGCTCACACTCCAACAGCACGTCAAGTATTAAAACCATATGCCTCCATTCACTCCTATCAAATACGCTCACACATGCTTGCTGGAAATCCAAGCCCTCGCACACAAAACTTCCTTTACCCCCTCCCTCCAACCTTTCCTAGGCCGACCCCTACCCCGCCTTCCCTCCACTACAGATTTATACACTCTCGAAGTCACTCTGTCTCGTTCCATTCTCTCTACATGTCCAAACCACCTCAACAACCCCTCCTCAGCTCTCTGGACAATCGTTTTGGTAATCCCGCACCTCCTCCTAATTTCCAAACTCCGAATTCTCTGCATTATATTCACACCACACATTGACCTCAGACATGACATCTCCACTGCCTCCAGCCTTCTCCTCGTTGCAACATTCATCACCCATGCTTCACACCCATATAAGAGCGTTGGTATAACTATACTCTCATACATTCCCTCTTTACTTCCATGGACAAGGTTCTTTGTCTCCACAGACTCCAAGTGCTCCACTCACCCTTTTCCCTCATCAATTCTATGATTCACCTCATCCTTCATAGACCCATCCGCCGACATGTCCACTCCCAAATATCTGAATACATTCACCTCCTCCATACTCTCTCCCTCCAATCTGATATCCAATCTTTCGTCACCTATTCTTTTTGTTATCCTCATCACCTTACTCTTTCCTATATTCACTTTCAATTTTCTTCTTTTACACACCCTACCAAATTCATCCACCAACCTCTGCAGCTTCTCTTCAGAATCTCCCAAAAGCACAGTGTCATCAGCAAAAAGCAACTGTGACAACTCCCACTTTGTATTTGCTTCTTTATCTTTTAGCCCAACACCTCTTGCCAAGACCCTCGCATTCACTTCTCTTACAACCCCATCTATAAATATATTGAACAACCACGGTGACATCACACATCCTTGTCTAAGGCCCACTTTTACTGGGAAATAGTCCCCTTCCCTCCTACACACTCTAACCTGAGCCTCACTATCCTCATAAAAACTCTTCACTGCTTTCAGTAACCTTCCTCCTATTCCATACACCTGCAACATCTGCCACATTGCCCCCTATCTACCCTATCATACGCCTTTTCCAAATCCATAAATGCCACAAAAACATCTTTACCCTTATCCAAATACTGTTCACCTATATGTTTCACTGTAAACACTTGGTCTACACACCCCCTACCTTTCCTAAAGCCCCCTTGTTCATCTGCTATCCTGCTTTCTGTTTTACTCTTAATTCTTTCAATAATAACTCTACCATACACTTTACCAGGTACACTCAACAGACTTATTCCCCTATAATTTTTGCACTCTCTTTTGTCCCCTTTGCCTTTATACAAAGGAACAATACACGCTCTCTGCCAATCCCTAGGTACCTTACCCTCTTCCATACATTTATTAAATAATAGCACCAACCACTCCAAAATTATATCCCCACCTTCTTTTAATAAGTGATGTAATTATCCAATCAAGTTTATGACTGAGCTCTAGCTCTTTGATTCTCTTAACTTTCTAAGGACTCGTAAGAATTAGTTCTATCATATTTATGTCTGAAACCGTGTATGGAGTCTACTTCAAGCTAATTATTATCATGCTGAAGAAGTGTTTTTTTATATTATTGTACTTCAGTTAGGTGTGCACCATCTCTTTGTCACATCTTGATCTAGATTCATCCCTTTGTAAATTGCCTATCCTTGTCTATGCCCCAAAGTACTTTGCATGTCATGATCATGCACCACATTTTACACTCATCCAGGGACAAGAGATTTAACTCTCACATTCCACCCTTAGCTGTCCTTGAATTCAGACTCCAATCAGAATTTTAAGCTTTGGATATCGAATTTTATTCGTTGCTCAACTAGGCGAGGATTCTTCCTAGGTGTTGTGTACTTGAAGATTGGTTACTCGTAAGTAATAGTCCTGACGTCTTTGCCTAGATTCTCTAAGTCATTTTTATGTTTGTCAGCCTAGCTTGTACCATTATGTTATTCTGTTTGTGTCTTTCAGGGAACAGGTTTGGTGTAGTGATTGCTCATAGATTTACTGTTTTCTTTGTCTGATTCCATAATTTGTTTATTCTTCCCCCTCCCAGATGGTACAGTCTGCATCTCCTTTCCCCATCACTTTGGAGAGGGTAAAGGGTTCAACTTAAGTAAATATTTGTTCCTTTAGTCAATCCAGGTCTTCTTGCAGCCAAGTCTTCTCCTTGATTACCATTATCTTCCTACTTTCAGCATCATCCCCACACGTGGATACATAAAAGTTCACCGTCGGGACACTGACCTACACTAGTAGTAATATGGAGTCTAGCACTAAACCCTGGAGAACTCTACTCATTACATTTGGTCGTCCCAACATTTCATACTTCTTACTGGTTATAAATGTTAATGATTCTGAGGATTAACACCCCTGCAGCCCACTCTCACATCATGTTTTCTAATTGACTTAATATACTAAGAGGAATAAAAACTATTAAAAATATTGGTAAAATAAAGTAAAGTGTGCTTTGAATGTAAGTAGAAGTGTATAAGATTTTCCTGCCAACTATGTTCAAGAGACAAAAACAAGGCCATCATTTATGAGTGAAAAACATTTCCAGGCTTCTATTACACAGGATTGCACCTCCCTAAATTGCTGTCTACCAGCCTACTACCTGTGAGTGTCCCATTATTCAGGTACAGTGGACCCCCGGATTTCGTCAATAATTCTTTCCAGAAGGTTGTTCGAGTGCCGTTACCAAACGAATTTGTTCCCATAAGGACGAATATAAATTAGATTAAGTCCATTTCAGACCCTCAAAAATACACTTACAAAAATACACTTACATAATTGTTCGAGTTGGGAGCAGTATGAAATCCGGGGTCCACTGTATTAATTAATACACATTTGTATGCTGCCTGTTACTTTGACTTGCAAGCAATAGTTTGAGAGATTCACATATTTCCCTTTCAAATTCAAAATGCTTTATCTTCATAATGCTTTCATATTTTGCCATGGAACAATCTAATTTACAGCTAGGTATAGTATGCCACAGATGTTAAAATGTAGTACCTGCATGTACAAATGGACAGACTTTATTCTTATTTGGGCAAGAATATTCTTTACTCCAGCCTGAACAAACAAGGGATCTAAACCGCTTGACATGGTAGTCTCTCTCTACAGCTGTGTGTGCATATTGGCAGGAGTCTTGTTGGACACACTCCTCGTCCTTGAGAATAGCCTCACACATTGTATCCCTGGAAAAAAAAAAAAAGGACATATATTAACCAATGGAAGATACGTATATCTATCCCATTTATAAATTTATCCCAAGACATTCTTACTTGGCATAAAACTAATCTTAAAAACTTTTGGCATATTATCATAGTACAAGCTGAATTTTTAAATACTTTATACAAAACAAATAAAACAAATGAAATTCAATTCAAGCGAAGGACTAAGAAATGCTTGAAATTAATTTCAAATGACTTTCATAAATATAAAAACAGATTTACAAAGGTAAGTAAATTTCACTCCATGGAAAAGTGGAACAGAATTCTTCCTACGTAAGCCATGATTGTCGTAAGAGGCGACTAAAATGTTGGTAGGAAGGGGCTAATAACCCCTTCTCCTGTATATATCACTAAAGTTAAAGAGAAACTTTTGTTTATCTTTTTGGGCCACCCTGCTTCGGTGGGATACGGCCGGTTTGTTGAAAGAAGATGTATATACACACACAAACTAGAAAAAGTAGAGAAGTATGCAATGAGACCAGTTCCAGAACTAATGGGTATGAGCCACAAAGAGCCTAAAGGAATTTCATCTAATGACTTTGGGATTGAGAAACTTCCCAATTATAGTAGACTGGAGATAGTGAACTGGAAGGCAAGTCTGTGGATGAGGTGATGGAGTACTTACCCAGAAAATGCAAGGAAGTTGAAGAAGCAATCATACCAAAACTAAGACACAGAAACAACAAAGACAAAAAGAACTCTTGCTCTTGAAGGGAGGCAAAAACGGAGAGATTAAGAGAGGAAAAAATATACAGAAAGAAAAGGACAGACAAAAATAGAGAAGTGTTCAAACATGATATACATAATATTTACCCATATTCAAAGAAGCCGGGGCTTCTGCGTCTGTCTGCTAAATTGTGGTAGCCTACACACGAGCCAGAATAACACTTGGCCTTTGTGCACATCTTGACTTTGAAATCATAGATGTTGAATCCTGGGAGAAACAAAATTATAACACATACATTATTAACCCACAATTAGGAGAAGAAACGTTAAATAATATTTTTATAACAGGACCAAGTTTATAATGTTTTACTGTTAGCATTAGTCTTAACGTTAGTCCATATCTTACCTTAAAATTATACAATATCTTACATCATTTTTCTTTTTAGGCCCCCTTTCCCCTCAAAAAAAAAAAAAAAAAAAATCTATTTCTGTAATATATCTTCCATTCTATCGAATGACACCTAGAAACTGAGAATAAAACATAAAAAACATACAAAAATACACCGCAAAGTCACTGTTTTAAACCAAAAACAGTTGCAATTTTTTTTCTCATACACTATGTTGCAGGATTTTTTTCTCATGTACCATGTTGCAGGATTTCTTTATATGGTGCACACTTACCGCACAGACCCATTCTCTCATATCTAGGCCCAAATTTACCACTCACAGCTTATCTGAGTGAGCTAAGCTCATGGCGTAGTACTACAGCACCACTGCCAGTGACCTCGAACCCGTAGTACTACGGGTGTGCCCTCTGCACAGCTTTGGTGAGGAAGGGGTGCTGCACAGGCCCCTTGTCTCTCCCCTACCAGGCAGTACTGTAGTAGTGTGTATGATTATTTGACCTGAAATAATTACCCCAATACTATTTGTATTGTTACTAGATTTCATCCTGAGTTGTTATTTACTCCACACTGCCAGTTAAGTTCCATCACATACTGCTTAGGATTATTCAATTATACAGTAAAATCTCAATTTGACGAACCCCGATTTGACAGGCTTCAGATTTAGAATAAAAAATCTGTGGCCAGACAACATTCGGAAACAAATGACAAAATCCAATAAATCCCAAATTGTCCATTAATGTTATGGTCCTCTGGGTAAACTGATTTCACATTTAACAATTTTAAATCCACTGTGTAAATTTATTTTAAATTTTTATGGACAAAGCCATTAAAGCCATGACCATCCATTATTGTGCAATCGTGAAAAACCAATCTCATAATTCTGATTTACAAAGACATTCAGCCTTAATGGGCACCCCTCTATTAACCCATTAAATCAAGGATTCACTGTATTTAGTGTTACTTGGAAATGATTTGCTTTCATAATTCCATAATATATTTTTTAATAAATTTAAAATAAACCTAGCACCATAATGAATTTCATTTGCTTTTGTGCTTACTTTGTATTTCTACATCACACTAATATTAAGATAATTTATAGGTATTAAACACCATAAGAACATGAAATAAAAATGTCATAACAGAAAATTTAGTGTCTAATACAGCAAGTGTTCATCCATATAGAATAGTACAATTTTGAATTACCTTTATCAATCCACTCCTTAACATAGCTCACCATCACCTTCTCTTCACGCTTCAGAGTTTCTTCTATCTTATTTTCCAAAGCCATCCCATCTTGGTAGTTGTACTTATGTACACCTAGACAAAATTAAAAAAAAAAAAAAAAAAATGGTTATTCAGTGCAAATTTTTGTTAGGCATAATTAGTGTTTTACTGATAAATATTTGTGGATACAAAAAAAGATCTATGCCTATTGTGTCCTATCTAAAATCTATTTTTAAAGCTTGGTCTTGCATGCACTTGCTCAATCTCGCACACACACACACACACACGCTCAATCTCTGTCTTTGTACGTCTCTGTCTCTCTCTCATCTACATACATTATACATTCACATATGTGCACTGTACATATGTGAATGTATTAATTTGATGACAGAACAGAATGAGTAGTAACCTTCATAATGTCATTGGTAAGTCTGAGAAGCAGTTACAAGAGTATCATGTGAAGTTATTAAATGAGCTGTCTGTTTGTTATGTTGTAATTTCAAGATGCACCTGCACAACAGAAGTGCCATCCTTACAACAGAGCACCTGACAATCTTGACTTTTAACGGCAATTTTGAAACAAATAGCAAATGCATATAGAGAATTACCTAGTTCATTTTTTTAAATTTTATAAAGCATGTTGAATACTAACCATAATCACCATCTAGCTTTACTTTCAGAATTTTGTCAAGAAACCGAAAGTTATTGAGCCCTGACACGCAAGAAGAAGCTTGCTTCAATGACTGGAACCTGAAGAGAAGTTCATCTGAAGAACAAGAAAGGTCCATTAATAATACAGTAATTATGTAATGTGGCAAAATCATTAGTACAAACATCCCTGCACTTAAGACTCCACTTGCTCTGGAAAAGCCATTACCAGTCATGTCATCATCAGTTGTGGGTGCCAGAAACACCAAGTTGTACACCTTTGGTGGCTACTCCTGGTATCACAGGCAACCTCCAGTAACACTCCCATCATCAGAAACCATGCCTGGAGGCCACCTTTGATGGTCATTAAGGCTGCGTTCCACCTGTACACCACCAGTCATTTAGCATGCCCATAATCCAATTACCATCGAGTAGGATAACATGACCAAAAAAGCCCAATGATCTTTCCTTCAGCCTAGGAGCTGATTCTCACAATGGGAATTATCCCCATTAATGAGTCAAAATGAAGAGAGGTGGTTAGGGATGGGGAAAAGCAGATTTAGAATTCATCCAAGGAAGGGGACATGAAGTCCAGTGCTTTAAGCCAAGAGCCCTTCACCACATCATGGGAAGCTCTTTGGGGTATACTAAGTTGAACTTGCTTCCCTAACTTTCTAGGTTAAATGAAGGTACATTATGTATAACTTTTTGGTTGCACTTTACAATAGTATTACAACAAGACTACATAACTTGACTGCAGTTAATCAAAGGTTTATTAAATATAATCAATTGTTCAAGCTTAAAATTTAAATAAATACAGAAATATACAACTACAACAAATACTAGTGTAATAAGAGAAATCACTGTTGAAAACTTACCTCCATCGAATTTTCCACTGCCAGCTGCTCCACATGCTTGAAACAACTTATGGGTAACCGACAACGGGGTAATGTCTGATACATTTGACACCCTCACCATCACATCTTTAAAAGGATACTTCTTTTTAGTTGTACATGCATGTGAATCTTTCTTCATCTTGTCAGTTTTAGACAGATCACTTTGTACTTTTTTGTTACTGTCATTAGAGCAAGCATCCTCTTCTGATCCAGAATTACTATGCACTCTATTCTGAAATTTATTACTTAAATCTTGATTACAAGCACCTTGCTTCATACCAGTGTATGTGGGTGCCTTTGTACTCTCATCACTAGAAATTGTGACATATTCAATAAGGGATTCTGGGCATTGTTTAGCTGATGACTCTGGGAGCCGTTTAGCCGAGGACTCTGGGAGCCGTTTAGCCGAGGACTCTGGGAGTCGTTTAGCCGAGGACTCTGAGAGCCGTTTAGCCGAGGACTCTGGGAGCCGTTTAGCCGAGGTCTCTGGGAGCTGTTTAGCCGAGGACTCTGGGAGCCGTTTAGCCGAGGACTCTGGGAGCCGTTTAGCCGAGGACTCTGGGAGCCGTTTAGCCGAGGACTCTGGGAGCTGTTTAGCCGAGGACTCTGGGAGCCGTTTAGCCGAGGACTCTGGGAGCTGTTTAGCCGAGGACTCTGAAAGTGGTGTAGCTGAGGGATCCAGAAGAGGTATAGCTGAGGACTTCGGAAGTGGTATAGTCAGGGGCTCTGGAAGTGGTATAGCCGAGGATTCCAGAAGAGGTATTGCCGAGGGCTCCGGAAGAGGTATAGCCGAGGACTCTGGAAGCGGTATAGCCGAGGACTCTGGAAGCGGTATAGCCGAGAACTCTGGAAGCGGTATAGCCGAGGACTCTGGAAGCGGTATAGCCGAGGACTCTGGAAGCGGTATAGCCGAGGGCTCCAGAAGTGATACAGCCGAGGGCTCCAGAAGAGATATAGCCGAGGGCTCCAGAAGCAACATAGCCGAGGACTCTGGAAACGATATAGCTGAAGACTCTGGAAGCGGTATAGTCAAGGGCTCCAAAAGAGGTATAGCTGAGGACTCCCGCTGCAGTACAACTGATGACTCAGGTAGTGGTATAGCCAGGGGCGTCGGCAGTAGTATAACTGAGGACTCCTTCAGAGATGTAGCCGAGGACTCCAGGAGTTGATTCTCTGAGGATTCATGATACTGTTTCCTAAATGAATCGGATGGTGGTTTGATGAAAGATTTAGAGGAATGTTTGCATGTTGATTCTGGTGGTGATTTGACAGATGATTCTAACTCTACCGATTCTGATTTCTGTGTAGTAGAGTCTGGTTGCTGTTTTGGTGACAATCTCACCTTCCTCACAGCCTTATGTCTTACTGATTGCAGTCCTCTTAATTTAATACTCCTTGGGGTAAGCATTACTGGAATTAAGCCTGCACTGTGAAGTGTGGAAGACGTAGGAGCCCTTGATGATGTAGCAACTGGTTCCTGTATCACAGGAGTTTTACCCTTCAATAAATGTCTATTGCTTAGAGTCAGAGATTCCTCAACCACATTGCCGGATCCATGATCAGTGTGAGGAACTTCAAGCTGCCCATTGTTGTAACCCCGAGCTCCCACTTTGTGTGTTTTTGAAGATTCATCACAAACATCCAGTGGAGCTGAGGCTGTCAGTTTATCACACTCCGAAGTTTCAAAGCCTGGGGCAGCATCCAGTGTGGGTATACCTTGTCTCAGTGTTACTCCAGGAAGCTCTCTCTCTTCACCTCCACCACAAGCTTCATCACAATCAATGCTGGATGACTTCTTTTCAGATGTTACTGATGATTCCTTGACAGATGTTACTGATGATTCCTTGACAGATGTTATTGATGATTCCTTGACAGATGTTACTGATGATTCCTTGACAGATGTTACTGATGATTCCTTGACAGATGTTACTGATGATTCCTTGACAGATGTTACTGATGATTCCTTGACAGATGTTACTGATGATTCCTTGACAGATGTTACTGATGATTCCTTGACAGATGTTACTGATGATTCCTTGACAGATGTTTCCAGTGATTTGTTTACTGATAATTGTGTATGTTTCTTGATAGGTGTTTCTAGAGAATTCTTTTCAGATGTTTCTTGAGATTTCTCAACAGGTGTTACTGGCAATGTTTTAACATGCGATCCTATAGATTCTCTGGCAGACGATTCTGGCAAATCATTGTCAAATGAATTTAATCTCTGTTCAGGAGACCATTTTTTTGGTTTCTTTCTGGTAGAGGATTCCAGTGGTTGTTCAGAGTATTCTAACTCTAGCATAGATCTCTTCAGTGGTTGTTTAGCACTAGATTCTAACACTTGCTCGGCAGATGAATCGGACAATTTCTCAACAGGTAATTCTGGTAGCGGAACCTCCGATAATTCCAACGGTCGCTTGATATCACAATCCACTGGTTGCTTAATGGGAGCTCCCGGTGAGATTTTTTTGAGATCTGTTGGGTGTTTAATGGGTGCTGCTATATTCTTGACATGTAGTCCTGCATCCTGCTTGGCGGGTAGCTTGGCAGCATCCTTGGCAGTCTCAACTAAGTGATGGATGTTGTCAAGCAGTTGCTTGGAGGACATTTGTCGCCTCGAAAATTCTACCAGCTCATCAAGTTTTACTGATTTAGGGGGCTCTGATGGTTTGATCTGAATTGGCTTTTCAGATTTTGTTCCTTCCTTGCCATGTTCTTCAGGGTTCTTAGCAAATTCTTTCAGCTGGGCCTTGCCTGTCAGCATCTTAGAATGTATTGACTGTTCAGTAGGTTCTACAGATCTCTCTGCAGGTTCTACAGGTTTATTAGTAGGGTCTATTAATCTCCTAGCAGCTTCAATTGGTTTTTCTATAGACCTCTTAACAGGTTCTACTGGTTGTTCATTAGCTTTTGAAAATTTCTGAGGTTCTGATAGGTGTCCAAGAGGTTCTACAGCAGGTTCTGCTGCCTCCTTGACAGGCTCTACAGACACAGCACATTTTGCTTGATGCATGGCAAGATCTTCCGGCGACTTGGCTGCGGGGCCAGCCGGCGGCGACTTGGCTGCGGGGCCAGCCGGTGGCGACTTGGCTGCGGGGCCAGCCGGCGGCGACTTGGCTGCGGGGCCAGCCGGCGGCGACTTGGCTGCGGGGCCAGCCGGCGGCGCCTTGGCTGCGGGGCCAGCCGGCGGCGACTTGGCTGCGGGGCCAGCCGGCGGCGACTTGGCTGCGGGGCCAGCCGGCGGCGACTTGGCTGCGGGGCCAGCCGGCGGCGACTTGGCTGCGGGGCCAGCCGACGGCGACTTGGCTGCGGGGCCAGCCGACGGCGACGCTGCGGGCCAGCCGGCGGCGACTTGGCTGCGGGGCCAGCCGTCGGCGACTTGCTGCGGGCCAGCCGACGGCGACTTGGCTGCGGGGCCAGCCGACGGCGACTTGGCTGCGGGGCCAGCCGACGGCGACTTGGCTGGGGGGCCAGCCGATGGCGACTTGGCTGGGGGGCCAGCCGACGGCGACTTGGCTGTGGGGCCAGCCGACGACGACTTGGCTGCGGGGCCAGCCGACGACGACTTGGCTGCGGGGCCAGCCGATGACGACTTGGCTGCGGGGCCAGCCGACGGCGACTTGGCTGGGGGCCAGCCGACGACGACTTGGCTGCGGGGCCAGCCGACGACGACATGGCTGCGGGGCCAGCCGACGACGACTTGGCTGCGGGGCCAGCCGACGACGCCTTGGCTGCGGGGCCAGCCGACGACGACTTGGCTGTGGGGCCAGCCGACGACGCCTTGGCTGCGGGGCCAGCCGACGACGACTTGGCTGCGGGGCCAGCCGATGGCTTGGCTGCGGGGCCAGCCGACGACGACTTGGCTGCGGGGCCAGCCGACGACTTGGCTGCGGGGCCAGCCGACGACTTGGCTGCGGGGCCAGCTGACAACTTGGCTGCGGGTTCAACCGACGACTTGGCTGCGGGTCCAACCGACAACTTGGCTACGGGGCCAGCAGATGACTTGGCTGCGGGGCCAGCCGACGGCGACTTGGATGCGGGGCCAGCCGACGGCGACTTGGCTGCGGGGCCAGCCGACGGCGACTTGGCTGCGGGGCCAGCCGACACCGACTTGGCTGCGAGGCCAGCCGACGGCGACTTGGCTGCGGGGCCAGCCGACGACAACTTGGCTGCGGGGCCAGCCGACGATGACTTGGCTGCGGGGCCAGCCGACGACGACTTGGCTGCGGGGCCAGCCGACGACGACTTGGCTGCGGGGCCAGCCGACGACGACTTGGCTGCGGGGCCAGCCGACGACGACTTGGCTGCGGGGCCAGCCGATGGCTTGGCTGCGGGGCCAGCCAACGGCTTGGCTGCGGGGCCAGCCGACGACTTGGCTGCGGGGCCAGCCGACGACTTGGCTGCGGGGCCAGCCGACGACTTGGCTGCGGGGTCAACCGACAACTTGACTGCGGGTCCAACCGACAACTTGGCTACGGGGCCAGCAGATGACTTGGCTGGGGGTCCAGCTGGTGCTGTGGCTGGGGGTCCAGCTGGTGCCATGGCTTGGGGTCCAGCTGTTGCCGTGATTGAGGTTCCAGCTGGTGCCGTGGCTGGAGAGCTGGTTGGAGGCAAAGTTTTTCTTAACCTCTGAACAGCCCCGACATCAATGGAGGTCTCTCTTACGTTGCCTGTACTACACCCACAAACTTCACATTTGGTTTGTAAAACTATCGTCTGTTTATCTTCAGTTACTGATGATGATCCCAATTCAATATCTGCAAAATAAAGCTAATTTCAGTACGTTACTTAGGTGACATTCAAGCAGCACATCAAAACCCACAAGCCCCTTATCTCCATTTACTCTGATCTAACACACAGACGTGCTTGTTGAATTCTGAAGCCCCGACCACTCTAAACCACCATTGAACCCTTCCTCCAGCCTTTCCAAGGATGTCTCCCTAAACTTCCTTATTTACAGTGGACCCTCGATTAACGAATACCCCAGAAATCGTACAACTATGTAAGTATAATATTTTAAGTGCATGTGGAAGTGTATTTTTGGGGGTCTGAAATAGACTAACCTACGTGACATTATTTCTTAAGGACGTAAATTCGTTTGGTAATGGCACTTGAGCAGGCTTCTGGGATGAAGTTTTCTCGTTAACCGAGGGTCCACTGTATATACCTTTTTTTTTAACACGTCGGCCATCTCCCACTGAGGCAGGGTGCCCTAAAAAGAAAGAAAAACCCCAAAAGAAAAAGCTTTCATATTCATTCAACACTTTCACCATCATTCACACATAATAACTGTCTTTGCAGAGGCACTCAGATACAACAGTTTAGATGTCACTTCAAACAGAATACAGTGGTACCTTGACTTACTAGTTTAATTCGTTCCATGACTGACCTTGTGACTCAATTTGCTCGTATATAAAATCAATTTTCCTCATTGAAATGCCATTAATCCGTTCCAGATCCCAAAAAACACCCCAATTTTTTTGTTAAGGGTTTTAAATAAGAAAAAATGTATTTATAAATAAATTATTTTTGATTTTTTTTGCCAGGTCCCAGCAATGTTTTAGAAATGCTGGAGTATATATGAAACTCCTTGAAGCATGGTGTAAGATGAGTGTCACTCCACTGCTGACAGTGCAGCAGTCTGTGTGTCTATCTCTGTCTCTGTCTCTATTTATCTGTGTCTCTATCTCTGTTTCTGTTTATCTATTGTTTATCTCCGTCCATGTTTATCTCTGTCCATGTTTATCTCTATGTTTATCTCTGTATGTCTCTGCTTATCTGTCTACCTGTGTTTCTGTCTTCCTGTCTCTCTACTTGTCTCTGTCTCAGAGAGAGAGCCACTCATGAACCAACAGGTATTACACACAAAGCAGAGTCGTCACGTCTGATTCCTGAACAAGTGAAAATATATATTACTTGCCAGTCATGCTTATCATGCCTTATATCTACATGCATAGTATAGCACTTTGTCTGGATTTTTTGGGTTATCCTAGGTAATTTACACTATGTATAACTGTATTTATGTGTACCTATGAGATAGACATGGATCCTAACCTATGTCTAGAACAAATTAACTCTGTGGCACTTGAGGTTTTCTCAAAGCATATTCCCTTAAGGAAAAGGAGAAGATGTAAACTAGAAAGAGAAAGGCGCTCCCTATACAGGCGAAGGCAAAGAATAACAGAGCGGCTACAAGAGGCTAATATATCTGAAATACATAAGGGGACACTGGTCAGAGAAATAGCAAACATCGTACTAAAACTAAAGGAATCTTACAGGAATCAAGAAACGCGGGAAGAACTAAAAGCCATAAATGAAATTGAAAGAAACCCAAAGGATTTCTTTTCTTATGCCAAATCAAAGTCGAGAACAACATCCAGTATTGGGCCCCTACTTATACGGGATGGGTCCCACACAGATGACAGCAAGAAAATGAGTGAGATCCTAATGTCCCAATATGACTCGGTTTTTAGCGAGCCGCTACCCAGAATGAGAGTCGAAGTCCTAAATGAATTTTTTATGAGACACAGAATTTGGTCGACACACACCTATCTGATATTATCTTGACCCCGAATGACTTTGAAAAGGCGATAAATGATATGCCCATGCACTCCGCCCCAGGCCCAGACTCATGGAACTCTGTGTTTATCAAGAACTGCAAGAAGCCCCTATCACATGCTTTTAACATCCTATGGAGAGGGAGCATGGACACTGGGGTCGTCCCACAGTTACTAAAAACAAGACATATCCCCACTCCACAAAGGGGGCAGTAAAGCAATAGCAAAGAACTACAGACCAATAGCACTAATGTCCAGTATCATAAAAATCTTTGAAAGGGTTCTAAGAAGCAAGATCGCCACTCATCTAGATACCCATCAATTACACAACCCAGGGCAGCATGGGTTTAGAGCAGGTCGCTCCTGTCTATCCCAACTACTGGACCACTTCAACATGGTTGTGGATGCTCTAGAAGACAAACAGAATGCAGAAGTAATATACTACACAGACTTTGCAAAATCCTTTGTCAAGTATGACCATGGTGTAATAGCACACAAAATGCGTGATAAAGGAATAACAGGAAAAGTGGGGTAGATGGATCTATAATTTCCTAACAAATAGAACACAACGAGTAGTAATCAACAGAGTAAAGTCTGAGGCAGCTACAGTGAAAAGCTCTGTTCCACAAGGCACAGTACTCGCTCCCATCTTGTTCCTCATCCTCATATCAGACAGACAGGGATTTAAGCCAGAGTGCCGTGTCTTCCTTTGCAGATAACTCCCAAATCTGTATGACAGTGACCTCCATTGAAGACACTGCAAGACTCCAAGCAGACATCAACCAAATTTTTAAATGGGCTGCAGAAAACAATATGAAGTTCAATAATGAGAAATTTCAATTACAGTGGACCCCCCCAAAATTGGCTGTAATCCATTCCAGGAGCTAGGTCTAAAATCGAACTGGCCGATATCTGAACCATTATTTCCCATAAGGAAAATTGTAAATACAATTAAATGGGATTAGGTCAGGGGTTTCAAATAGAGTTAGAGCTAAAGAAGGAGTGGCAATAATGTTGAATAATCAGTTATGGTAGGTAAAGAGGGAATATAAATGTATAAATTCAAGGATTATGTGGAGTAAAATAAAGGTTGGATGTGAAAAGTGGGTTATAGTAAGTGTTTACGCACCTGGAGAAAAGAGAAGTGTAGAGGAGAGAGAGAGATTTTGGGAAATGTTAAGCGAGTGTGTGGGGAGTTTTGAACCAAGTGAGAGAGTAATTGTGGTTGGGGATCTTAATGCTAAAGTGGGTAAAAATGTTGTGGAGGGAGTAGTAGGTAAATATGGGGTGCCAGGGGTAAATGTAAATGGGGAACCATTAATTGAGCTATGTGTAGAAAGAGGTTTGGTAATAAGTAATACATATTTTATGAAAAAGAGGATAAATAAATATACAGTGGTCCCTCGGTTTTCGCCGAAAATTCGTTCCAGAATGCTGCTCAAGTGCCATTACCGAACGAATTTACTTCCTTAAGATATAATGTCACGTAGGTTAGTCTATTTCAGACCCCCAACAATACACTTGCAACAGCACTTACGAAAATACACTTACATAAATGTTCGAGTTTGGAGATGAACGAAAACCGAGGGACCACTGTACTAGGTATGATATAGCACGTAAGGAAAGTACAGTGGTCCCCCGAGTTTCGAACACCCTGGAAATCGTGCAATTATGTAAGTATAATATTGTAAGTGCTTGTGGAAGTGTATTTTTGGGGGTCTGAAATAGACTAACCTACGTGACATTTTTCCTTAAGGGAGTAAATTCGTTCGGTAATGGCACTTGAGCAGGCTTCTGGAGTGAAATTTTTACGAAACTCGGGGGAACAACTGTAGTTTGTTGGATTATGTTTTGGTGGATAAAAGGTTGATGGGTAGGCTTCAGGATGTACATGTTTATAGAGGGGCAACAGATATATCCGATCATTATTTAGTTGTAGCTACAGTTAGAGTAAAAGGTAGATGGGACAAAAAGAAAATGGCAACAGCAAGTAACAGAGGTGTAAAAGTGTATAAACTAAGGGAGGAGGAAGTTAGGGTGAGATATAAGCAACTATTGGCAGAAAGGTGAGCTAGTGCAAGTATGAGTAGTGGGGGGGGGGGGGGGGTTGAAGAGAATTGGGATAGTTTTAAAAATGCAGTATTAGAATGTCAAGCATAGGTTTGTGGCTATAGGAGGGTGGGTGCAGGAGGAAAGAGGAGTGAGTGGTGGAATGAAGAAGTAAAGGGTGTGATAAAAGAGAAAAAGGTAGCTTATGAGAGGTTTTTACAAAACAGAAGTGTTAATAGAAGAGCAGAGTATATGGAGAGTAAAAGAAAGGTGAAGAGAGTGGTGAGAGAGTGCAAAAGAAGAGCGGATGAAAGAATGGGAGAGGCTCTGTCAAGAAATTTTGCTGAAAACAAGAAAAATTTTTGGAGTGAGATAAACAAGGTAAGAAAGCCTAGGGAACGAATGGATTTGTCAGTGGAGATGTCCTGTCTAAGGGCAATGTGTGTTGTAAATATTATGCAGAAAATTCGGAATGTGGAAATTAGGAGAAGGTGTGGAGTTACTAAAAGTATTTGTCACAGGGCTGAAGAGGGGTTGTTGAGGTGGTTTGGTCATTTAGAAAAAATGGATCTAAGTAGAATGACTTGGAGAGCGTATAAATCTGTAGGGAAAGGAAGGCGGGGTAGGGGTCGTCCTAGAAAAGGTTGGAGGGAGGGGGTAAAGGAGGTTTTGTGGGCGAGGGGCTTGGACTTTCAGCAAGCATGTGTGAGCGTGTTAGATAGGAGTGAATGGAGACGAATGGTTTTTGGGACATGGCGATCTGTTGGAGTGTGAGCAGGGTAACATTTTGTGAAGGGATTCAGGGAAACCATTTTATTGATTTAGTTGGACTTGAGTCCTGGAAATGGGAAGTACAATGCCTGCACTTTAAAGGAAGGGTCTGGTATAGTGACAGCTGGGAGGGACTATTCTCAGCTGTCGTATCTGAGCGCCTCTGCAAAGACAGTGATTATGTATGAGTGTGGTGAAAGTGTTGAATGATGATGAAAGTATTTTCTTTTTGGGTCACCCTGCCTCGGTGGGAGACGGCCGACTTGTTGAAAACAAAACAAAAAACAAAACAATTAATCCATTCCAGACACCCAAAAATATTCACAAAAAATAAATTTTTTAAAGATTAACTATAGTTTTACATACACAAAACACATAATAACAACAAATAATAAATTTACATTTAAAATAACATTTACTTACCTTTATTGAAGAGACTTGCTGGCATCTGGAAGATAGGGAGGAGGAGAAGGGGAGAGAGCACTCATTGTTTGGAAGGGGAATCTCTCTCCAAAAGGACTTCAGGTAACAAGTCCCTCTCTGGGGTTACTTCCCTTCTTTGTCTTTTAATGCCACTAGGACCAGCTTGAGTCACTAGACCCCTGTCGCACAAAATAACTGTCAAGAGTGCTCTGTTTCTGGAGCCTCTTTAACATGTTCCTGAAGTGCAATATGGCTCTGTCACTGAACTTGTTGCAGAGATGGCTTATTTCAGCTTGCTCAGGGTGAAATTTTTCAACGAAACTTTGCCACTCTCATATTTTTCTACTATCTCCTTCTTCATTTCGATGGTGTTCCTCACTCTCTTTACCACAGGGGTGCCACTAGGAAGCTTCTTTGGACCCATGGTGACTTATTTCACAGTGACAATCACTTAACCACCAATAAACACAATAAATTTATTGTGAAATGTTTGAATGAGCGCGCTGGGTAATGTTCACTCAATGGTAAACAACGCTAGACTGGTTCACGATGCCTGCGCAGGTAGGCGGACAGGTCTGGTACACGGGCCAATAATCGGGGAAAAATTGGGCCGAAAAAAGCGATCGATTTTCAAGCCGGCCGATAATCAGACCGACCGATTTTCAGGGGTCCACTGTACAGTGGTCCCACGGTTTTCGCCGAAAATTCATTCCAGAATGCTGCTCAAGTGCCATTACCGAACGAATTTACTTCCTCAAGAAATAATGTCACGTAGGTTAGTCTATTTCAGACCCCCAAAAATACACTTGCAACAGCACTTACGAAAATACACTTACATAAATGTTCGAGTTTGGAGATGCACGAAAACCGAGGGACCACTGTACTCCGATATGGAAAACGTGAGGAAATTAAAATTTCATCGGAGTATAAAACAAATTCCAACCACACAATAGAGCGAAAAACTAATGTAAAAGACCTGGGAGTGATCATGTCAGAGGATCTCACCTTCAAGGACCATAACATTGCATCAATCGCATCTGCTAGAAAAATGACAAGATGGATAATGAGAACCCTCAAAACCAGGGATGCCAAGCCCATGATGACACTCTTCAGGTTGCTTATTCTATCTAGGCTGGAATATTGCTGCACACTAACTGCACCTTTCAAGGCAGGTGAAATTGCTGACCTAGAAAATGTGCAGAGAACCTTCACGGCACGCATAACTGCGATAAACCACCTTAATTACTGGGAGCGCTTGAAGTTCCTAAACCTGTACTCCCTAGAACGCAGGCGGGAGAGATACATTATTATATACACTTGGAAAATCCTAGAGGGATTAGTACCAAACTTGCACACGAAAATCACTCCCTACGAAAGCAAATAGACCCCTGGCTGTCTTCAAGCAGGCACTGGACAGGCACCTAAAGTCGGTACCTGACCAGCCAGGCTGTGGTTCGTACGTTGGACTGCGTGCAGCCAGCAGTAACAGCCTGGTTGATCAGGCCCTGATCCACCATGAGGCCTGGTCACAGACCGGGCTGCGGGGGCGTTGATCCCCAGAACTCTCTCCAGGTAAACTCCAGGTAAACATAGAGACAGAGATAGACAAGAGACAGAGATAGACAAGAGACAGAGATAGACAAGAGACAGAGATAGACAAGAGACAGAGATAGACAAGAGACAGAGATAGACAAGAGACAGAGATAGACAAGAGACAGAGATAGACAAGAGACAGAGATAGACAAGAGACAGAGAAAGACAAGAGACAGAGAAAGACAAGAGACAGAGAAAGACAAGAGACAGAGAAAGACAAGAGACAGAGAAAGACAAGAGACAGAGATAGAGACCCAGATAGACAGAGATAGATACAGACAGACAAAAGGAGATAGACAGCCAAAGCAAATCAGCCAGCTGGCCACCCAACCAGCCGAACATGTATTACACGTTCCAGAATTGTTTCTCTTTACTTAGGGCATACGTTATAGAACATTCTGGCAGGATGACTACCAGTGGTATCAAAATTTAAAGGATGTTACACATTGGTTATTATCGAGGTTTTTGATATTTCCTCGGTATCTCCTGCGAGTGGCAGCGCATCTGAAGCTCACTCGTAACTCAGATTTTGGCTCGCAACTCAAAAGCAAAAAATTGACCGAGCGACAGCTCGTAACTCAGAAAACTCTTAAGTTAGGGCACTCGTAAGTCAAGGTACCACTGTATTACATGACTCACGAAATCGTAGTGACACGATTGCTAACAGATCATACCACAGGTTCAAGCCCCACCTGTGGTATGGTTAAAATAATACATTAAAGTATTTTTTACCATAGTGAGACGTTAAGCATTTATAAGACAAATAACGAAAGAGGAAAAGATATTTTGCTCTGTTCTGGACCACTGGAAAGTCCCAAGTAAGAAAAAGAAGAGAAGACAAGAAGAGAGGTAGGGAAAAGGGAAGGCAGCAGAGAATGCAGGAGCAGTAGTAAAGGTAAATTACATCTCAGGGGATGGAGGAGGAGGAGGAGGAGGAAGTAACTCCACCTCTGAGACATCTCAAAGGGGTAAAAAAAAAAAAAAAAAAAAGTCAGAAGATAAAGGCAACAGATAAGAGGACAGCTCTATAGAAAAAGTGAGACCTTTTACTAACTGTATTCTACTATTGCTTCTACTACTACTGCTGTTACCATTACCATTTTTATTACTCTTACTTTTCCTAGCATGTGTGAGCAAGCATGTGTGAGCGTGTAAGATAAGAGTGAATGGAGACGAATGGTTTTTGGGACCTGACGAGCTGTTGTAGTGTGAGCAGGGTAATATTTTGTGAAGGGATTCAGGGAAACCAGTTAATTGATTTAGTTGGACTTGAGTCCTGGAAATGGGAAGTACAATGCATGCACTTTAAAGGGGATTTCTGGGATAGTGACAGTTGGGAGGGACTTATTCTCAGCTGTCATATCTGAGCACCTCTGCAAAGACAGTGATTATGTATGAGTGAGGTGAAAGTGTTGAATGATGATGAAAGTATTTTCTTTTTGGGGATTTTCTTTCTTTTTGGGTCACCCTGACTCGGTGGGAGACGGCAGACTTGTTGAAAAAAAAAAAACTTTTCCTACTGTACTTTTTTTCCCCTTCTACTTTCGAACTGTTCTATAGTCTACTCTATAATTTTTTCTCACTTAGTTGTGACTCAATGGTCCACGATAGACAACTTGTCTAAGGCTTCCCAAATATGGATTGTTCGTAAATTATTCCGGGAACAACGTTGTGACTTCTTATAAATTTTATGCACAGTATATCAAAAAGAATGTGATTGACAATGGAAAGATTTTAATAGCAAATTGCTTATAATTTGGACACACTGAAAGCATTCCCAAAAATAAGTTTAAATTCAGAATAAAAAGTGTTGAAGAGTGAATCACTGATGTTTCAAATTGAAGGCATTTAAAAATTATGTTAAGTGTTTTCTGAAGCCCTATTTAATAGTCTTTAGAATTGCTTCCACTCTTAGTTTTCAATACATACAAGAGGGTCCCACATATATAACACCTTCTTTTCAGTGTTCCATATTTTTGCTAGCTTCAAACTGAGCCATTGTTCATTATGTTTCACCCACTGGTGATTTTCACCGGCAGGTGGAACAATGGATCAATTGAAAGCCAACGAAAACGTGGAATACTGAAAAGAGGTGCGAGGAGGGCCCCAGTCTTACAGCTCTAAATATGGCACCAGTCATCCTTCCCTTATGCAACTGTTGTATGAAAATGGTGATAATGATGGCACAGCATTAAAATCACTGAACATAATGAACAATGGCTCAATTGAAAGCCAACAAAAACATGGAACATCAAAAATAGGTGCTGCATACACAGGGCCCTCCTGCAATTATAATACACAACGAATGTCAACCCTTATTTAACAGGCAAATACATACATCTCCACCCTACCTGAGTCATCTTGCGAAGCAGTAGATTTGCTTGAAGACTCTCCAACATTTTGCTCCATTTTTGCATTGACAAAATAAACTAATAAATCCTGAATGACTTTTTCCCAGGCTTCCTGAGCCAATGTGATCTCTCTGTAATTATTTTCACTGTTTATAAACTGCAACATTTTTCCTTTAGACTCTAAATACACATTCAATATGTTTATTGGTTCAGTATATCCAGACAAATTACTAATTATCATTGACAACCACTGGTTTTTAAAATGGTCACTACAGTCCTCCCAGTCTTTCCGTTTGCCTGTAACTATATGCAAATCAGGATCAGCCTCTGATATTGCATGTACAGAGTTATGGAGATACAAAGTTATAGCATCCCTATGTATCACTGATGAAGGAGAGACAGGAGCCAAGAATATTGCAGAGTCATCTCCTAAATGCTCTGTTGCAGCACAGACAAACTCCAGGGCATGACTAATTGCTTCTTCAGCAATACTATTTATGGCAGTGCTCTTATCATTAGGAACTGAGACACATTCAAGACTGAAGCTTCTTAATGGATTTTGACACTTGGCCATAAAACACCTGATTAAAGGCTTCGAAGATGTAGCCATTTGAGCCACCTCTGTAATAATAAACCAAAGGGTCCCAGATGGCCAATTTTGTTGGTATCTAAGAATAGTATCCAAGCCAGTCTTATCGAGGCTTATGTATTCCTTAATAAAATGTATTTGTAAATGTCTATTTAATTCCATCACCTTGGAGGAAAAACGTTGTCCACCAAGGACTACAACTTGCTGGAAAAGAGGAAATACTTCATCTTGAGATTTCACTGGTTTGTCTGGCAATGATGAGCTGTTTGACTCTGAAACAGGTACAAGAACCTGGCTGGGCATGGCAGATTTCACTGGTTTGTATGGTAATGATACATTGCTTGACTCTGAAACAGGTACAAGAACCTGGCTGGGCACTGCAGATTTCACCACTTTGTCTGGCAATGATGCTCTGTCTGACTGAGGAATAGGCACAAGAACCTCGCTGGGCATGGGATTAAAGAGAGCCAATTTTATCACCTCCTTCATCATAATTAACCATGGATAAAAGATATACCCATAATTCTTATCTGCGTTCATTATCACAAAATTCTTAGACTGGTTCATATTCATGTATTTTTTCATTGCAGAGGAAAACCTATTATCCATTGGCTCGATTATTGAAGTGAACCAAGAACGACAAAAATTATTGTAAAGATGATTTAGTAAATGTGTGTGTCTTGAGTAGGCAGAAAAAGCATAATTTTTGGAAACTATACGATGCAGTACATCATGATCTGGAAATGCCATTTCACTGACGACTCCGGCTGGTATTAGCGGAACCAACATAGCCATGCCCTTGTCACCCAACTCCTTTTGTACACAGTCCCTCAAAGCCTTTACATGTAGTATTACATCATCTATGTGCTCATCCATGTTTTCAACTGAGGGTTGATCAATTTCATAGGCAATTCTTGTGATGGGTTGCAAACATTTATAAAAGTCACAATTATTGCACTTGTAGAATTCAACAAGACTATAGATGCCCAAGGGTAAAAGCCACAATGCATTTCTAGTTCTGGCATTACAATAATATTGCACAACTTCAGGGACATTCTTGAAGCTCAGGTTTTCCTCCAATATTACAGTTACCTGAAAAAATTAACATAGTTATATGTATATAAAAAATAATTTTATCATTTATTTTTAATTATTATATTATACAACATTATATTTACACTATATACAGTGGTACCTCGAGTTACGATGGTCCCCAAAATCGCCCTTTTATGTAAGTTTATTTTTTTAAATGCTTTTGTAAGTATATTTTTGGGGGTGTAAAAGGACTAGTCTATTTTACATTATTCCTTATGGGGATAAATTCGTTTGGTAATGGCACTTGAACAGCATTCTCGAACGAAAAAATATCGTAACTCGAGGTACCACTGTATTATTATTACTAAGTCAAGAAGGAATGCTAAATTCCTATGGGAATGGAATGGAATGTAAGGTAATCATGTTTGATTTAAGGGAAGGGATGGTAGCCTTAATTACTTGCATCACTAGCCCTTTACCAGCCTTAAGGCACCTCATTTTCCCCATCCACGGAAGGGTATACAATTTAAAAATGATCCAATTAGGCCCTGAATGTAGGCAAATTCCCAGGAGATAATGTTCATCCAGGATGGTAGTATTTGTGACATTTATGGAACACTTTGACTATGTAGGCCACTCAGCGCTCATAGCCATAAAAACAAATATATCATATGCAAGAAAGATAAGGATAGAGCAAGTAGTAAACAAAGCAATGAACAAACACAAAACCTCTTGTAGTAAACAATAAAAGCAATGAACAAACACATACCAAATTTCAATCAGTAGCAATTAAAAACCACAATTAAGATTCTGCTATTCATCCATGCTGGGAAAGGAAGGGATAGGGGAAAACTATTAATCATGAAGTAGCCAACAGAAGCCAACATTGATCTTATAATGTTAGCAACATCTTTAAACTGGTGAGAACTTTAACACTTTCAGTGCCCATCACACAGAACTACGTCACTGAGGCCATAGTCCCTCGCATAGTCTGTGTCGTAAGCTCAGCTCAGCTCAGATAAACTGAGTAGTAAATTTTGGCCTAGAGATGAGAGGATGGGTCTGTGTGGTGATTGTGGATAGTATAAAAAAAATCCTGCCCACCACGGTACATGATGGGAAAAACAAAACTGACAGCGTGTATACTAGTTTAAAATAGCGAATTTGAGGTGTTTTTTTTTTTGGGGGGGGGGATGGTTTTTATGGTTTTATTGGCTGTTCTTGATGTCATTTGATAGAATGGAAGATATACTACTGAAATGGAAATACAGTCAACCCTCCGTTTTCATGTATCTCTGTTTTCGTGTGTTTCAGTTTTCGTGCAGTTTTTTCGGGGAAATTTTACCTCTGTTTTCGTGTGATTACCTCCATTTTCGTGCTTGGTAAGGGACCTGTCTACCAGTGCCCCGTACATACAAAGGCCGTAGACCGCCACCCACGCACATTGTCACGCAGTGTAGCATTGTTTATGCTTGAGTGAACATCCCAGGAGTTCATACAAAACATTTATTAACAAATCATTGTTTTTGGCCCTTGATTATTGTGTGTGACTACTAAATAAGCTACCATGGGCCCAAAAAAAAGCTCCTAGTGCCAGTTCTTTGGTAAAGAAAGTGAGGAACACCGTAGAACTGAAGAAAGAAATAATAGAAAAATATGATAGTGGTGTACGTATTGCCGAGCTCGCCAGGATATACGTACATACAAGAAGGTCCCAACAACCATCGGTTCCATTGTGGCTAAGAGAAAAGAAATCACTGAAGCTAATGTTGCGAAAGGGGTGAATACAATAATGAAACAGAGATCACAAACTGGAAAATATGGAGAAATTGTTGTTGGTGTGGATAACCGAAAAACTGTTAGCGAGTGACAGTGTTGTGCAGTCATTAATTTGTGAAAAAGCAAGGCAGTTGCATACCGATCTTGTGAAGAAAATGCCTGGAACCAGCGATGATGATGATGAATTTAAGGCCAGCAAAGGCTGATTTGAAAAATTCAAGAAGAGAAGTGGCATACACAGTGTTGTAAGGCATGGTGAGGGTGCCAGTTCAGAAAAACAAGGGGCTGAAAAATTTGTGCGTGACTTTAAAGAATATGTAGAGGCTGAAAATTTCAAACCCCAACAAGTGTTTAATTGTGATGAAACAGGCCTCTTTTGGAAGAAAATGCCAAGGAGGACCTACATCATGCAGGAGGAAAAGGCAATGCCAGGACACAAGCCTATGAAAGACAGGCTAACTCTCATGTTGTGTGGTAACGCTAGTGGGGATTTCAAAGTGAAGCCTTTACTCGTGTATCACTCTGAAACTCCCAGTGTTTTCAAGAAATAGTGTTGACAAGAGTAAATTGCGTGTGATGTGGAAGTCTAACGCTAAGGCATGGGTCACTAGGGAAATTTTCCTGGAATGGTTTAATCAAGTGTTTTGCCCCAGTGTGAAGAAATATCTATTTTTTTTTTTCAACAAGTCGGCCGTCTCCCACCGAGGCAGGGTGACCCAAAAAGAAAGAAAATCCCCAAAAAGAAAATACTTTCATCATCATTCAACAACTTTCAACACACTCATACATAATCACTGTCTTTGCAGAGGAGCTCAGATATGACAGCTGAGAATAGTCCCTCCCAGCTGTCACTATCTCAGACCCCTCCTTTAAAGTGCAGGCATTGTACTTCCCATTTCCAGGACTCAAGTCCAACTAAATCAATTAACTGGTTTCCCTGAATCCCTTCACAAAATGTTACCCTGCTCACACTCCAACAGATCGTCATGTCCCAAAAACCATTCGTCTCCATTCACTCCTATCTAACACGCTCACACATGCTTGCTGGAAGTCCAAGCCCCTCGCCCACAAAACCTCCTTTACCCCTTCCCTCCAACCTTTTCTAGGACGACCCCTACCCCGCCTTCCTTCCCCTACGCTCTCCAAGTCATTCTACTTTGATCCATTCTCTCTAAATGACCAAACCACCTCAACAACCCCTCTTCAGCCCTCTGACAAATACTTTTAGTAACTCCACACCTTCTCCTAATTTCCACATTCCGAATTTTCTGCATAATATTCACACCACACATTGCCCTTAGACAGGACATCTCCCCTGCCTCCAGCCTCCTCCTCGCTGCAGCATTTGCAACCCATGCTTCACACCCATATTGGACAATAAATTGGGGCTCAAGTACCTCCTGGTAATGGACAATGCTCCTCCTCATCCTCAAGACTTGGAAGACCAAATGTCTAAGGATTTCAAATTTGTAACAGTGAAGTTCTTGCCTCCTAACACCACTCCTCTCATCCAGCCCATGGACCAGCAGGTCATTGCAAACTTCAAAAAACTGTACACCAAAGCAATGTTTCAAAGGTGCTTTGATGTGACCAATGACTCTGAATTGACCCTAAAAGAGTTCTGGAAGGATCACTTCAATATCTTCCATTGCATAGGCCTTATAGATAAAGCTTGGCAGGGAGTGACTTCCAGGACAATGAACTCTGCTTGGAGAAAGTTGTGGCCAGATTGTGTTACAGAGGGATTTTGAAGGGTTTGGGGCTGACCCTGAGGAGCCTATGGAAGTTGTGGAAAGTATTGTGGCATTGGGGAATTGCATGGGGTTGGATGTGAGTAGCCAGGATGTGGAAGAGTTGGTGGAGGACCACAATGAAGATCTAACCACTGAAGAGCTGCAAGAGCTTGAGCTGCAACACCATCAAAGCAGATCTGAGGAAATTGTTTCAATGAAGGAGGAAGAGAGATGTAAGGTGCCTTCTTCAGAGATTAAGGAGATTTGTGCAATGTGGGGTAGGGTGCATTCATTTGTGGAAGAAAAACACCCTGACAAAGATGTTGCAATCTGTCTCATCAACATGTTCAATGACAATATCTTTTCCCATTTTAGGGACATTTTAAAGAGATGCCAGACACAGAGCTCTCTGGAGAGATATTCAGTGCCACAGGTGTGCAGTGACTCAAGCTGGTCCTAGTGGGATTAAAAGACAAAGAAGGGAAGTGACCCCAGATGAGGACTTGGTACCTGGAGTCCTTATGGAGGGGGATTCCCCTTCCAAAAATTAGGGTCTCTTCTCTCTCCCCTCCTCCCTCTCTTCCATCCAGCAACATCAGTCTTCAATAAAGGTAAGTGTCACATTCAGTTCATTCATTTGTGCATGTAAATCTATCTTTAAGGCACCCCCAATTTTTTTTTTTTTAAACTTCTGGGTTTCTGGAACAGATTAATTGAATTTCCATTATTTCTTATGGGAAAATGGTTTCAGTTTTCGTGTGTTTCAGTTTTAGTGCATCCCTCAGGAACGGATTATGCACGAAAACGGAGGGTTGACTGTAGTTTTGATGGGTTTCAGGATTGAAGTAGTTTAACAGGTCTGACTCATTTATTGGGAAACTGTACACCATAACCAATCATTCCTGGTTGTATTTTATTATCCGAGAAATAGAGTAAATCGATTTTTGTTCGATTAAGAATTCAAAATGAAAGGCAAGTGCAATATAGGAAAGACCTAGGGTTGTAATTAATGAACAAAGGTAAAGTTTTGGTGCCAGGAATGTCTACACTGTTTATTTTGGACTATTTTTAAACTGGTATTTTTTTAATTTGGTGTAAAATTGGCCAAATGTACAGCACTTCACTAAATGAAAGCAAAACAAGCAAAGACTCCTTAGCAAATTGTACTGGATACCAGTGCTATGAGGACATGTAACAGGTGAAATGATAGGCAAAATTTTTATACATTTCTGGCTGTTATACAAGATAAATCTTAACAGTGTAAGGAAAAAAAAGTGTTGTGTACAAATTCCTAAAAAAAATGGTATTACAGCATGTATAATAAATCGATGCAGTTTACCAAGCATGATCCAATGCAACATGTTGCAATAGTTAAAAATATATCACCTATAATTCATATACTCACATCAGTGGAGGAAAGCTTGTCTAGCTGTTTCTTGTATAACTTATTGCCCAAGATGACAATGTTGCTGAAATTTAGCTCATCACAAGATCTGCAAACAGTAGTAAAAATAACATTTTAATTAACATTTCAATTTATGTAAATATCTTAACAAGTAATATAGAAATGCAGTCAATGGTGTTTTTTGTTGAACAATAATATGTCTATCAGGTAAATGATGTTCATTATGGATATAAAAATTTAGATATAACATGCCCTATTAACACAACATGTATTCTGTAATAATAATAACAATAATAATAATAATAAAATTCTTAACATGAACAATGAGGGCATTAACCCTTAAACAGTCCAAATGTATATATACGTTAGTACTACTACTGCCCCAAATGTATACGTATATACGTTTTATTTTTCCTGCCTCCAAATTTAGCACGATTGGCCTGAGATGCCTGGTCAGCATAGAATGGGTCTTAACACTCGGTGTGCGCCATATTAAAAAAATCTGAGACCACTTAGTACCTTGTGGAAGCACCAGTTAAATTGAGCGCCAGCTAGAGCAAACACTGCGGCAAACACCAAGGATTCACTGATGTCATGTTATATTAACACTCCCCTTTGAAGTGGAAAGTGATGTCGGCAGGCTGGCAGGCAAGCTGGCTGCCTGCCTGCCTGGCCACCTGGCTGGCAAGCAGCTGGTTGGCCACCTGGCTGGGTACCTAATTGGCTGTGTATCTCTGTCTGTCTGTATCTATTTGTCTCTGTCTCTCAGGAACACATACGTAAATACAATTATACATAGTGTAAATTACCTAGGATAACTAAAAAAATCAAGACAAAGTGATATAATGTGCTTGTGATCTGAGTAATACCAGTTGGTTTATGAGCTACTCTCTGAGACAAGCAGACAGAAAAACAGACACACAGACAGACAGAAAGACAGGCTTGAGTAACAAATAAAGGGAAGCAGTATAATCTCATCAAATGTCATCACTGTAATTACTGGACTGATTAGAAAAGATAAGACTACCCTCACCCTTCATCAAATGTCACCAGTCATCATTAGTGGAGATCAGATGAGATAAGGCAGCGACACAAATCTTACATAATGCTTCAAGGGAACTTTATTATTACGATTATTATTATTATTATTATTATTATTATTATTCACTATTATTATTATTATCATTATTATTATTATCATTATTATTATGCACTATCATTATTATTATTATTTGAGTACAATTTCAGTACCTAATACTAGTGTCAGAACAAAGATTGGCTATGAAATCACAAGAACTACTATAAATTGTAATTATCAGGTTGTTAGACAGCAACCACCCAGGGAGGTGCTACCATCCTGCCAGGTGACTGTGAAACAGAAACCTGAAACTGTTTTACATGATGGTAGGATTGCTGGTGTCTTTTTCTGTCTCATAAAAATGCAAGATTTCAGGTACGTCGTGCTACTTCTACTTACACTTAGGTCACGCTACGCAAACATGTACACGTTTATGTATACACACTCATCTGAGTTTTCTTTGATTTTATCTT
>WNWK01004850.1:5000-32500 GCA_009830355.1 Cherax destructor
AACCCCACCCGTACCGTGGTTTTTATTCAACATGTTGAATTTAAGGTGTTAATGTTTCCCATTGTTGTCTTTGTCAAATACAGTTTTGGTTTATGTAGTCTTCGGTGATATCTTCATCGTTATCCAGGGTCTCAGGTGCTGAAATAGCACCCTGAGATGCCTAGTATACTTTTCAGTGCTGGTAGAAGGTCACCAGGGAGCCACCCTGGGAATACCAAGGATTCTCAGGTTTCCTGATGACCGCTTCCAGAGCAGAGTAAACATACTTGAGTAGAGTGATTGCGGAAGCTTCCCTTGGTAATTGGAAATGCTTCGTGTTCCCCACGGCAGCGGACCTACAGCAGAATGTGGCTTAGTTTAGGTCTTTCACCGCTCTAGTGTATGGAATCCCACCTACTGCCTGCCATCAACTGGGAGAATTCTGTTTCACCTTCTCCCGCCCCGTGTGTTGGTGTGTGCGCCTAGCAAACCTTTCTTGTTTGCTGAGCTGAGCAACAACTTGGCACTGTTAATACTCGCATTTAGAGCGTAACCACTGCGCTGCGGGGAAAAACTTCAGGACTACAATGGCACCTTTCACACTGTATTAGTCTGGCACTCTCTGTCTGTCTCTCTCTCTCTCTCTCTCTCTCTCTCTCTCTCTCTCTCTCTCTCACACACACACACATGATCCATGTATAGCTTTAAGAATAGGTATGATAGGGCTCACGTAGTCAGGATAGAGTGAACCCAGCAGAAGCCAGTGTAGAGGCGGGGCCAGGAGCTGAGCCTCTACCCCTACAAAAACAAAGAGAAAAGTAAACAAGGTTACAAAAAACATTCATGATAGGCCTGTTACAAGCCACTTGTTAAAGTGCTAGAAGGCGGGATCAAGAGCTGGAGCACAGCTCCTCGCAAACTCAGTTGAGTAATCTAAATCCATCCTCCAATCATCACCCATCTTCTGACACTGTTTCTCTTCCTTTTTCCTCATTCTCTTCCTCTTTTTTCTTTACCTTCCTCTTCTCTTCTACTCCTGGGGTGGTCTCATCAGCGCTGCTGCCATCTTCACTATCATAAACAACCTGTAACGCAACCACGATTTCTATCTCTACCACCATTATTTCTGCAGCTACCAGTATTGTGCTGTCACCACCACGGTTACTAGTGACAACTTTCATTGTATCTACTACTGCCATCACTGCTTCTGACGCCATTATCTGATATTATCACCATTTCTTGCCACCACAGCTTCTGGTGAAATTCTCTAAAATTGCCACCATTATTCCTGCCACCACAACAACTAACACTAGTCTCTGCAGGTATTACCACCATTCCTGCCACCACAACAACTAACACCAGTCTCTGCAGCTATTACCACTATTCCTGCCACCACAACAACTAACACCAGTCTCTGCAGCTATTACCACTATTCCTGTCACCACAACAAATAACACCAGTCTCCGCAGTTATTACCACCATTCCTGCCACCACAACAAATAACACCAGTCTCCGCAGTTAGTACCACCATTCCTGCCACCACAACAACTAACACCAGCAGTCTCTGCAGCTATTACCACCATTCCTGCCACCACAACAACTAACACCAGTCTCTGCAGGTATTACCACCATTCATGCCACCACAACAACTAACATCAGTCTCTGCAGGTATTACCACCATTACTGCGATCACAACAACTAACACCAGTCTCTGCAGCTATTACCACCATTTCTGGCACCACAACAACTAACACCAGTCTCTGCAGGTATTACCACCATTCATGCCACCACAACAACTAACACCAGTCTCTGCAGGTATTGCCACCATCCCTGCTACCACAACAACTAACACCAGTCTCTGCAGGTATTACCACCATTACTGCTACCACAACAACTTACACCAGTCTCTGCAGGTATTACCACCATTCCTGCCACCACAACAACTAACACCAGTCTCTGCAGGTATTGCCACCATCCCTGCTACCACAACAACTAACACCAGTCTCTGCAGGTATTACCACCATTCCTGGCACCACAACAACTAACACCAGTCTCTGCAGGTATTACCACCATTACTGCCACCACAACAACTAACACCAGTCTCTGCAGGTATTACCACCATTACTGCCACCACAACAACTTACACCAGTCTCTGCAGCTATTACCACCATTACTGCCACCACAACAACTAACACCAGTCTCTGCAACTACTACCACAATAATTGCCATCCCAGTTGCTGTTTTAAACTCTGTAACACATTAACAAAACCTGGATGAACCTGTCTTAACCTCTATTAGTCGCTTTAAAAATAAGTTATCTGAATATTAGATGAGACTAAGGTGGACGTGATGAGTAAAACGCATATACACTTATGTATCTTTTACTGCCGGAACGTTTCGCCCGATCTGAAGACTTCTTCATACAGATGTGATTATAAATTTGAAGAGAGTGCAGGAAGTGGAGAGGAAATTTGAGGTGTTCAGTCCCTTAGCTCTGATATAAATTGGTTAGTCCCTCGGTGTAGCACTGATAATGTCATGGTGTGAAGGACCTGCCTAGGATGGGCCTGCCACAGCGCTACTCTGCTCCTAAGAAGCTTTCCTTTATTGCATTTCCTGCTCTTTTTTATTTTTTTTTACACAAATCAATTTTACAGACTAAGAACTGTTATTCTATCTCAACTTATTTCAAAGCCCAGCACTATCTGAGGTATACTACCACCCCCCAGGATGCCACCCACAACAGTCGACTAACACCCAGGTACCTACTTGCTGCTAGGTAAACAGGAACAACAGGTGTAAGGGAACACTCCCAATGTTTCCACCCGTACCGGGGATCGAGCCACGGACACTCAGTATGTGAGCTGATTCAGCTGATAATTAAGTTCTTTCAAAGAACTCATATTTCATTATTTTGTTTACGTAAGTTATTTTTTTTAACCTTTTCGGTAATGTTCTAAGAGTGTTCGGTTCTTTCCTAAAAGTGTTCGATTCTTTCCTAAAAGTGTTCAGTTCTTTCCTAAGAGTGTTCGGTTCTTTCCTAAGAGTGTTCGGTTCTTTCCTAAGAGTGTTCGGTTCTTTCCTAAAAGTGTTCGATTCTTTCCTAAAAGTGTTTGGTCCTTTCCTAAAAGTGTTCGGTTCTTTCCTAAGAGTGTTCGGTTCTTTCCTAAGAGTGTTCTTTCCTAAAAGTGTTCGGTTCTTTACTAAAAGTGTTCGGTTCTTTCCTAAAAGTGTTCAATTCTTTCCTAAAAGTGTTCGGTTCTTTCCTAAAAGTGTCTGGTTCTTTCCTAAAAGTGTTCGGTTCTTTCCCAAAAGTGTTCGGTTCTTTCCTAAAAGTGTCCGGGTCTTTTCTAAAAGTCTTCAATTCTTTCCTAAAAGTGTCCGGTTCTTTCCTAAAAGTGCACGGTTCTTTACTAAAAGTGTTCGGTTCTTTCCTAAAAGTGGCCGGTTCTTTTCTAAAAGTGTTAAGTTCTTTTCTAAAAGTGCCCGGTTCTTTCCTAAAAATGTTCGGTTCTTTCCTAAAAGTGTTCGGTTCTTTCCTAAAAGTGTCCGGTTCTTTCCTAAAAGTGTTCAGTTCTTTTCTAAAAATGTTCGGCTCTTTCCTAAAAGTGTTCGGTTCTTTTCTAAGTGTTCGGTTCTTTCCTAAAAGTGTCCGGTTCTTTCCTAAAAGTCTCCAGTTCTTTCCTAAAAGTGTCCAGTTCTTTCCTAAAAGTGTCCAATTCTTTCCTAAAAGTGGCCGGTTCTTTCCTAAAAGTGTTTGGTTCTTTTCTAAAAGTGTTCAGTTCTTTCCTAAAAGTGCCCGGTTCTTTCCTAAAATTGCCCAGAACTTTCCTAAAAACGTTCGGTTCTTTCCTAAAAGTGTTCGGTTCTTTTCTAAAAGTGCCCGGTTCTGTATTAAAAGTGTTCGGTTCTTCCCTAAAAGTGTTCGGTTCTTTTCTAAAAGTGTCTGGTTCTTTCCTAAAAGTGCCCGATTCTGTCCTAAAAGTGCCCGGTTCTTTCCTAAAAGTGTTCCGTTCTTTCCTAAAAGTGTTCGGTTCTTTCCTAAAAGTGTTCGGTTCTTTCCTAAAAGTGTTCGGTTCTTTCCTAAAAGTGTCCGGTTCTTTCCTAAAAGTGTTCGGTTCTTCCCTAAAAGTGTTCGGTCACTTCCTGAGAGTGTTCGATTCCTTGCTGAGAATGTTCGGCGCTATAAGCAAAACAGTTCACAACATATGTAAGGGGAAAAATGTAATATGTAGCGACGACACGCTGCACAAGCCCCCCCAAAAAAAAAAAAAAAAAAAAAGTTAGAAAATGACTCTCAGAGTTAGAAATGAATCATGAATTTCACTGTGACGGTGAAAACACAGTAGACTCCTCGATGACTAGTTGTAGGGAAATAATAATAATATCTTTATTTACTACAAGTACATACAGTCCTACCTGACATCAATGATATACTACTATACAGAAAGCCGCTTGTTATGCTGAGCATTTCCCGCAAATTAGGTCAGTTTTGTCCCAGGATGCGACCCACATCAGCAGTCCACTAACACCCAGGTACCCATTTTACTGATGGGTGAACATAGATAACCGGTGTAAGGAAACACGTCCAATGTTTCTACCCTCACTGGGAATCGAACCCGGACATTCACCGTGTGAAGCGAGAGCTTTAGCCCCAGGCCACGGAGCCACAAAAAGAGAAGAAAAACCTGATACCCACATATAACGACAGTAAATTATACGAAAGAATATATAGAGAAGAATTCCCATACATCTTAAACACGAAAAAGAAGAGGCTGCCATTGTAAATTAAGAATAAGATGGTACCGAGAAGCTACTACCATCATTTATGCCAGCAACACCATCATTAGTGACCCTGTTCATCGTGTAGTACCTGTTGACTGAACATCTCGTCTACATTCCTGTTTCTCTGGTGATGAACACATTGAACACATTTTAATAATAAAAGCCTTTATTGTTAGTTTCTTTTTATTTCTTTCCCTGTGATTCCAGACTTATGGGACACCCTGTAGAAGCTTTCTCTTTCGAAAAAGTATTATAAATTGAATATTGATGACGGGACACCACGCCATGAGGAAACCTCAGCTCCTGGAGCTTCAGGTGTGTAATGGCAGGTGTTGATATACCGCTGGTCTGCTAGTCTCTCATGTTACCTATGAAGGAGCCATCCATAACACACTCTTTTGTGTTGGTCTCTGTTAACTCACTTGGAGACCCATGTTACTGTCTTCCCTCCTCCTGTTACTCTCCTTTGATGGCTTCATTTTGCCTTCTGTTTTTATTTTTTTTTCTCTGGTCTTCTCTGCCAGGTATTTTACCAGCACCACCACCACTACCACCATCACCACCACCACCACCACCACCACCATCATCATCATCATCACCATAACCATCACCACCACCATCATCATCATCACCACCATAACCATCGCCACCATCATCATCATCACCACCATCACCACCACCACCATCAAAACCACCACCACCACCATCACCACCACCACCATTATCATCATCACCATCATCATCATCACCACCATAATCATCACCACCACCACCACCATCACCACCACCACCACCACAATCATCATCACCACCACCATCATCATCACCACCATCACCATCACCACCACCATCATCATCACCACCATCACCATCACCACCACCACCATCACTACCACCACCATAACCACCATCACCACCATCACCACCATCATTACCATCACCACCACCATCACTTGACTGAAGCCTCCATTGTGACAGTCGCTCGTCTAGAAATATCTCAGTTTGACCTTAATTTGTGAGCCCAACATTTATGTAAAGAGGAGAAATCTCTGTTACCGCTTAGCTACATAATTGTTGGTGTGCCAGAGTGCAGAAAACGAAGGATATTGGTGTCAGAGTGTAGGGAGCAAGGAATCATTGCATCAAGAGTGTAGGGAGCAAGGAATCATAGCATCAAGAGTGTAGGGTGCAAGGAATCATAGCATCAAGAGTGTAGGGAGCATGGAATCATAGCATCAAGAGTGTAGGGAGCAAGGAATCATAGCATCAAGAGTGTAAGGAGCAAGGAATCATAGCATCAAGAGTGTAGAGAGCAAGGGATCATTGCATCAAGAGTGTAGGGAGCAAGGAATCATAGCATCAAGAGTGTAGGGAGAAAGGGATCATAGCATCAAGAGTGTAGGGAGCAAGGAATCATAGCATCAAGAGTGTAGGGTGCAAGGAATCATTGCATCAAGAGTGTAGAGAGCAAGGAATCATAGCATCAAGAGTGTAGGGTGCAAGGATTCATAGCATCAAGAGTGTAGGGAGCAAGGAATCATAGCATCAAGAGTGTAGGGAGCAAGGAATCATAGCATCAAGAGTGTAAGGAGCAAGGAATCATAGCATCAAGAGTGTAGGGAGCAAGGGATCATTGCATCAAGAGTGTAGGGAGCAAGGAATCATAGCATCAAGAGTGTAGGGAGAAAGGGATCATAGCATCAAGAGTGTAGGGAGCAAGGAATCATAGCATCAAGAGTGTAGGGTGCAAGGAATCATTGCATCAAGAGTGTAGAGAGCAAGGAATCATAGCATCAAGAGTGTAGGGAGCAAGGGATCATAGCATCAAGAGTGTAGGGAGCAAGGGATCATAGCATCAAGAGTGTAGGGAGCAAGGGATCATTGCATCAGATTAGGAGCAGGATCATATCACAGAGTGTAGGGAGCAAGGGATCATAGCATCAAGAGTGTAGGGAGCAAGGGATCATTGCATCAAGAGTGTAGGGAGCAAGGGATCATAGCATCAAGAGTGTAGGGAGCAAGGGATCATAGCATCAAGAGTGTAGGGAGCAAGGGATGCATCAGAGTGTAGAGCAAGGGATCATGCATCAAGAGTGTAGGGAGCAAGGGATCATAACATCAAGAGTGTAGGGTGCAAGGGATCATAGCATCAAGAGTGTAGGGTGCAAGGGATCATTGCATCAAGAGTGTAGGGAGCAAGGGATCATAGCATCAAGAGTGTAGAGAGCAAGGGATCATAGCATCAAGAGTGTAGGGTGCAAGGGATCATTGCATCAAGAGTGTAGGGAGCAAGGGATCATAGCATCAAGAGTGTAGAGAGCAAGGGATCATATCATCAAGAGTGTAGGGAGCAAGGGATCATAGCATCAAGAGTGTAGGGTGCAAGGGATCATTGCATCAAGAGTGTAGAGAGCATGGGATCATATCATCAAGAGTGTAGAGAGCATGGGATCATATCATCAAGAGTGTAGAGAGCCAGGGATCATAACATCAAGAGTGTAGAGAGCATGGGATCATATCATCAAGAGTGTAGAGAGCATGGGATCATATCATCAAGAGTGTAGGGAGCAAGGGATCATATCATCAAGAGTGTAGAGAGCATGGGATCATATCATCAAAAGTGTAGAGAGCATGAGATCATATCATCAAGAGTGTAGAGAGCAAGGGATCATATCATCAAGAGTGTAGAGAGCAAGGAATCATAGCATCAAGAGTGTAGAGAGCATGGGATCATATCATCAAGAGTGTAGAGAGCATGGAATCATATCATCAAGAGTGTAGAGAGCAAGGGATCATATCATCAAGAGTGTAGAGAGCATGGGATCATATCATCAAGAGTGTAGAGAGTAAGGGATTACAGCATCAAGAGTGTAGGGATCAAGGGATCATAACATCAAGAGTGTAGGGATCAAGGGATCATAACATTAAGAGTGTAGAGAGCAAGGGATCATAACATCAAGAGTGTAGAGAGCAAGGGATCATAACATCAAGAGTGTAGAGAGTAAGGGATTACAGCATCAAGAGTGTAGGGATCAAGGGATCATATCATCAAGAGTGTAGGGATCAAGGGATCATATCATCAAGAGTGTAGAGAGCAATGGATCATAGCATCAAGAGTGTAGAGAGCAAGGGATCATAACATCAAGAGTGTAGAGAGCAAGGGATCATAACATCAAGAGTGTAGAGAGTAAGGGATTACAGCATCAAGAGTGTAGAGAGCAAGGGATCATAACATCAAGAGTGTAAGGATCAAGGGATAATAACATCAAGAGTGTAGAGAGCATGGGATCATAGCATCAAGAGTGTAGAGAGCATGGGATCATAGCATCAAGAGTGTAGAGAGCAAGGGATTACAGCATCAAGAGTGTAGGGAGCAAGGGTCATAGAATCAAGAGTGTAGGGATCAAAGGATCATAGCATCAAGAGTGTAGGGAGCAAGGGATCTTAACATCAAGAGTGTAGGGATCAAGGGATAGCATCAAGAGTGCGTGTTTGTTGGAATGTTTCATATCAACAATGGTTGCCAGGAAATTCGTTCTCAAGACAACAGAGAGAAAATCAGAGATCAGCAGACAGCCAAAATTCGTTATTTTAAATTCCATCTCTGGTTACACCTGCCCTTCAGGGTTTCAGTATTACCCATTACAGCATTAAAATATAGCATCACTGGGCGTTACAGTCCATCTAGATACAGATCCAGCAACAAGTTTACTCGGCTGAAGCCTTTGCATGTAAACCAACATTCTTGTGCGTGTTGAAAGACGTGAATGCTGAGGCTCGATGGACCATTTTCAGAACTATTCCAACGACACCTCACCATCAGCTATCACATAACCTTCCATATTATTGTACTTTCTTACGCGTTGTTTTACAGATGAGTCTCAAGGTGAAGTGATGATCAGCTAAACGTTTCTTGAAGGTTATGCCGCACAATGCTGTCACCATGGTGAGGTTATTCTGTCGACTCAGCTGTTTTTTCAATGAACCCCACAGATTAAGTCTTGTTCTGTCAGCTTTGTAAGCGGTTCTTCAAAGAATCAAACGGACTATGGTTCTTTCAGTCGAATAAATAAACTCTTCTTTTAACAACTACGCAGATTAAGTCACCTCCTGTCACCTCTCTAAGCAGTCCCACTTCAAAGGAACCACGCAGGCCAAGTTATGTTCAGTTGGCTCAGCAAGCATGTCCTCAAAGGAACCACGCAGGTCGTGGCATGCGTGCTTTAGTGGCTTCACAAACATATTTTGGCTTCCGGCCCGATCATTAAGCTGTATCTCCGAAAACGAAGGATTCGTACCAGTGTTGTGGCTAACGTTAACAGTATCTCACTTGCGGAAGTTGAACTGAGGTTCAACACAACCACGCCACTTGGTCATGAAATTCGTATCCGCGTGCTGTTAGACGGTAATAATGGTGTCACATATAACCCACACTTAAAAGAGGTCACTTGTGACGACGTTTCGTTCCTTGGCCACTGTCAAGTGGGTTGTGACTTGATAGTGGTCCAGGAGGGACCGAAACATCGTCATACGTTTACTCTCCTGTGTCTAATTTATGAGTTGTTCCAACCACGGTATTATGACTTGTATTCTACAACTGAATGCAATAATGCCTTAAACTGATGTTGCAATGAGCCAATCAAAAGATCTGTTGGCGTGACTATTAGTTAACTCTCACCAAAATAAGAAATAAGTCATTGGAAATATTTTATTTTTATTTTTAAGTTTAAGTTAAAAGGACTTCGAGAGACTTGATATTAACTGTTTAAAGATTTATAATTAGTGTTTAAATAAGGGTTAAAGAAAGTGTTGTAGAGATGCTAAATGACTAGCTTTGGAAATTAGAAATGCAAATTGATTAATTCAAGAATTGGGTTCTTTAAAGTGAAATCGGACGAGATAAGTGACAATAGTTAGTTCTCACTCATTAGGTATTGAAAGTTGTATAGGGAAGAGAATTCCCTCACCACAGCTTAGACTGAAATATAAAAACTGATGGATGCAAAGTGAGAATCCACTTGGACAGAAAATTAAAGCCCACGTTAATAATATTTTCATTATTCGGCCCCAGAGACCATTTTCACCAGATGAAAGGAATAACGTAGGGCTGGAGGCCATCGCTAGCCAGTACTTAAACTAGCCAGTTTTGCCATAGGTTCTAAACCTCCTTTCAGTGAGTTGCTTACAATCGTGTCATTACGATTTCTCGAGTCTCTGACTCAGGCCGAGATATGCAAATCTCTTTTATATATGTTTTACTTTTCTTTTTTAATGGATTCTTACTTTAAAAATAACGTTATCATACCAGGGACTTCTTTGTAATGTCAATACTGGTAATTGCTCCAGACCTTGTAATTAAAGATAACGTTAGTGAGTACATTAAACTACTCCTTTCCAGTGTGTTGCTAACGTTTGTTTGTATGACTCAGCATACGTTATTTACTCATAATGAATTATTAAATACTAATGTTGGTAGAATTACCGACAATATGTAAAGTAAAATGACACAAGTGCAACTAATGTAACAGTTGATCGTGGCAACGTTTCGCTCACCAGGAGCTTTATCAAGCCGTTACAAACAATACATGGACACAGAGGGTATAGGCTTAGAGTGAGGTGTAAAACTTAAAGTAGTAGCAATAATAATTTGTTTTATGATACACAAGTAATAGCTTTTATAACCTTTTACTCATGTGCAAGTTGATTGTTCTACCTTATTGTATAACTACTACTACAACTAATATTACTACTACCTACTACCACTAGTATTACACCTCACTCTAAGCCTGATGAAATCGTGGAGAGCGAAACGTTGCCACAATAAACTATCACAGTTGGTTAGTTCGTTGGTTAGGTGCACGTTAACATGAGATGCATTCTTCCCTCATGCAAATATATCGTGTGACTGAAAAAAGTTTATTGCTCGTAAAAAGTGCTGTGTGGCGTCATATTCGAAAAACAATTCTACTTAGAAACATACGCAGACGCTGAGAGGGTTTATAGCATTGGTTTTTTTTTTTAGCACAATCAGGATTAAATGAAAAATTAAAGTATTTGCTAGAGTTTTGCAATTTCTCAACACACATACACATGCACATACATACATACATGCATACACACACACACACACACACACACACACACACACACACACACACACACACACACACACACACACACATACATATACACTCAGATGAATCACAGGGATGTTAGGAAGTATTTCTTCAGTCACAGAGTGGTCGGGAAGTGGAATAGTTTAGGAAGCGATGTAGTGGAGGCAGGCTCCATACATAGCTTTAAGCAGAGGTATGATAAAGCTCATGGGAGAGTGACCCAGTAGCAGCCAGTGAAGAGGCGGGGCCAGGAGCTGTGACTCGACCCCTGCAACACTTACAACTAGGTGAGATCACACACACACACACACACACACACACACACACACACACACACAACAACAACAACAACAGCTAACACCGTTTTCATTAAAGAATATATCTTTCATATATATATATATATATATATATATATATATATATATATATATATATATATATATATATATATATATATATATATATATATAGTGACAAACACGTAGCAATATATATTAGAAATGTATATCTCACACCTCATGTACTGTATATACCATCTTTATATCAACAATGTATCTCTTAAATCTTTTGTACCATATTATGTAATTAAATATACCTATTGGTAATTAATATAAATATATATATATATCTTTAATTACACTCAGGAATCAAAATAAAGGGCCACTTTTCACGTGAATACTTTTTTCTAAATTCAAATTTATTATTTTTTAATTAGTATTATTAAACACTAGAGGAAGGTACAAAGGACTCTGAAATATTTCCCAAGGGACATATTTAGTTCAGAAATTTTTAATAACCTCGAGAATGTGGAAATTGGATAAATTAGGGAATGGGGAAAGTTGTGTTTACCAAATAATGAGGAAAGATTTAGGTATTATCATCAATATTATTATTATTATTATTATTATTATTATTATTATTATTATTATTATTATTATTATTATTATTATTATTATTATTATTATTATTATTATTATTATTATTATATGATGATGATGATATATTATTATTATTATTATTATTATTATTATTATTATTATTATTATTATTATTATTATTATTATTATTATTATTATTTAATTTATTTTATTAGTATTTTTATTCGAGATAGTAGAAGTCGATGCAGTAGTAGTAGCAGCATTAGTAATAGTCAAATTAGTAGTAATATAAGTAATATTTTTATCATTGTCTATCATTATTATTACTATTTTATTATTATCATTATTATTATTATTATTATTATTATTATTATTATTATTATTATTATTATTATTATTATTATTATTATTGTTATTATCATTATTATTACATTCATGGGGAAGCGCTAATCCTGTAAGGGTCATAATGGGTTTGAGTGAATGGAAAGTAATTAGGTTTAATTCCAGGGAAAGGAGGGTAGCTCCATTTCCTAGGATCAAGAGTCTTTCATCAGCATAGAAGTATCCCCGTTGCTTAGGATTTGCGTAAGTCAGTCAGTTTATGCAATACTTTCTTTTCTTGTCTTACTTAAGAAATATATTGTTTGAGTTGCCATTTGAAAGTTTTATCAACTGTTGGAGCACTGTGGTACTGTGTGGTGGTCGACTGTGTACTGTGAACTGTGGTACTGTGTGGTGGTGACTGTGTGTACTGTGAACTGTGGTACTGTGTGGTGGTCGACTGTGTGTACTGTGAACTGTGGTACTGTGTGGTGGTTGACTGTGTGTACTGTGAACTGTGGTACTGTGTGGTGGTCGACTGTGTGTACTGTGAACTGTGGTACTGTGTGGTGGTTGACTGTGTGTACTGTGAACTGTGGTACTGTGTGGTGGTCGACTGTGTGTACTGTGAACTGTGGTACTGTGTGGTGGTTGACTGTGTGTACTGTGAACTGTGGTACTGTGTGGTGGTTGACTGTGTGTACTGTGAACTGTGGTACTGTGTGGTGGTCGACTGTGTGTACTGTGAACTGTGGTACTGTGTGGTGGTTGACTGTGTGTACTGTGAACTGTGGTACTGTGTGGTGGTCGACTGTGTGTACTGTGAACTGTGGTACTGTGTGGTGGTTGACTGTGTGTACTGTGAACTGTGGTACTGTGTGGTGGTCGACTGTGTGTACTGTGAACTGTGGTACTGTGTGGTGGTTGACTGTGTGTACTGTGAACTGTGGTACTGTGTGGTGGTTGACTGTGTGTACTGTAAACTGTGGTACTGTGTGGTGGTCGACTGTGTGTACTGTGAACTGTGGTACTGTGTGGTGGTTGACTGTGTGTACTGTGAACTGTGGTACTGTGTGGTGGTCGACTGTGTGTACTGTGAACTGTGGTACTGTGTGGTGGTTGACTGTGTGTACTGTGAACTGTGGTACTGTGTGGTGGTTGACTGTGTGTACTGTGAACTGTGGTACTGTGTGGTGGTTGACTGTGTGTACTGTGAACTGTGGTACTGTGTGGTGGTTGACTGTGTGTACTGTAACTGTGGTACTGTGTGGTGGTTGACTGTGTGTACTGTGAACTGTGGTACTGTGTGGTGGTTGACTGTGTGTACTGTGAACTGTGGTACTGTGTGGTGGTTGACTGTGTGTACTGTGAACTGTGGTACTGTGTGGTGGATGACTTTGTGTACTGTGAACTGTGGTACTGTGTGGTGGTTGACTGTGTGTACTGTGAACTGTGGTACTGTGTGGTGGTTGACTGTGTGTACTGTGAACTGTGGTACTGTGTGGTGGTTGACTGTGTGTACTGTGAACTGTGGTACTGTGTGGTGGTTGACTGTGTTACTGTGAACTGTGGTACTGTGTGGTGGTTGACTTTGTTACTGTGAACTGTGGTACTGTGTGGTGGTTGACTGTGTGTACTGTGAACTGTGGTACTGTGTGGTGGTTGACTTTGTGTACTGTGAACTGTGGTACTGTGTGGTGGTTGACTGTGTGTACTGTGAACTGTGGTACTGTGTGGTGGTTGACTGTGTGTACTGTGAACTGTGGTACTGTGTGGTGGTTGACTTTTGTGTACTGTGAACTGTGGTACTGTGTGGTGGTTGACTGTGTGTACTGTGAACTGTGGTACTGTGTGGTGGTTGACTTTGTGTACTGTGAACTGTGGTACTGTGTGGTGGTTGACTGTGTGTACTGTGAACTGTGGTACTGTGTGGTGGTTGACTGTGTGTACTGTGAACTGTGGTACTGTGTGGTGGTTGACTGTGTGTACTGTGAACTGTGGTACTGTGTGGTGGTTGAATGTGTGTCCTGTGAATTGTGTACTATGTGGTGGTTGACTTGTGTACTGTGAACTGTGGTACTGTGTGGTGGTTGACTGTGTGACTGTGAACTGTGGTACTATGTGGGGTTACTTGTGTATGTGAACTGTGGTACTGTTTGTGGTTACTGTGTTATGTGAACTGTGGTACTGTGTGGTGGTTGACTGTGTGTACTGTGAACTGTGGTACTGTGTGGTTGACTGTGGTACTGTGAACTGTGGTACTGTGTGGTGGTTGAATGTGTGTCCTGTGAATTGTGATACTATGTGGTGGTTGACTGTGTGTACTGTGAACTGTGGTACTGTGTGGTGATATGAATGTGTGCACTGTGAATTGTGGTATAATGTGGCGGTATTACTATGTGTATTGTGAATTGTGGTACTGTTTAGTGGTATATCTGTGTATATTGTGAAATGTGGTATGACTGTGAAGTGTTATACAGAGTAGTGGTATAAATCCATGATGTTTGGTACATAAGTGTGGTTGTATAACAGTGGAACAATGTGGTACACTCTAGTGGTGTGTCCGTTTGAGTGCAGTGTAAGGGTACAATCCACGTCATGATGTCACAGTGAACTCCAGGTAACTTCTCTGTCAATAAACATGACTCGTGACTGACGACTTGCTTCACACAGCTGAATTAGTGAGAAAATTAATGAGATATTCTTCACACTATTAACAATACACTGTTAGGTAATACTCCTCAGTAGAGATAACTATCGTTGCGAAATCTTGCGCATCCCGTCAGGAATTTGTCAATCGATGTGCGGCTTCGCTGTGTGGTACAGCACCCACCTGTTGATCCCGTGCAACAAGCCGTAACAATGTTCAGAGACTCAGCGTGGCGAACCAGAGAAGCAATGCCTGTTGCATCGTAGGCCCAAGGCCTATCTATGTCAGGAGGAAATTCGTATCTCTTCAGAAGGAGGAGAGCTTGATGGCCTTCGCCAGGCTAAAAGATCCCGTCCGAAAACTTGTGCATACATCTTTTGAGTGGCTTCTAATCTTCAATGCTATTTTTGTTACTAATTTTGAAACTTGGTCCTCATTTTATACTATTCATTATTAACGTGCATTGAGGTAAAGGGAGATGACCTTTACAAAACCAAGCAGAGATGCTCCAAAATCACCAGCTAGCTGACATCAGGTACGCAGTATCGTCAGCTAGCTGACATCAAGTACGCAGTATCGTCAGCTAGCTGACATCAAGTACGCAGTATCGTCAGCTAGCTGACATCAGGTACGCAGTATCGTCAGCTAGCTGACATCAAGTACGCAGTATCGTCAGCTAGCTGACATCAGGTACGCAGTATCGTCAGCTAGCTGACATCAGGTACGCAGTATCGTCAGCTAGCTGACATCAGGTACGCAGTATCGTCAGCTAGCTGACATCAGGTACGCAGTATCGTCAGCTAGCTGACATCAGGTACGCAGTATCGTCAGCTAGCTGACATCAGGTACGCAGTATCGTCAGACCATTCATTGCCACTGATGACGAAAAGTTACAAGCGAAGAGCAGACATCTATTCTGACGTCGTTTCGTTCCATGTAAACCTTTATGGACTTGATAAAGACCTACATAGTGTATTATTGCAAAAGAAGCTTGCTCTGCACCTTTCTTCCTTCAATACTGTGTGCAGTGAGACTTGGTATCCATCTCTTCACTTCTGCAACTCCGGTTTTACAAGTATTTACTGAATTACACCGAGTACCAAGGCGAAAATAATTCCTTGGCATATTCCCCAATAAAACTGTGGGAAAAATATAATTCAATCAAACTCACTTGAACAGAGACTTGGAACCCATGGCAAGGCAGTCCTGAAGCTTGCGGGTTAGTGCTTGTTATGAGTTCTAGCACTCAGCTGAGTTGTTTACAATCGTGTCATTACGCTGTCCCGAGTGATTCAATCATTGTTATTTGTGGTACGCAATTAAGCCGAGCGCCGAGTGTAGGTAGATGGAATAGGATCAATAGGTAATCATGGTAGGTGAGATGATAAGCACATTGATCATTATTCTACGTATGAGCTGTCACTGTGTGGATCTGTCAGGGCTAAACATTATGTTCAACTTGCCACACTAGATGCAAACAGAGGCTATCGCTCTACATTTTATTCCTGTTATTTTTACTGATCTTATCGTGTTCATGACTGCTAATTTCTGATTGCTGATTTCTGAGTACTTATTTCTGATTGCCTATTTCTGATTGTCTATTTGCGATGGCATAAATGTAGCTACAAGAACAGAGTAATGTTCGTTGTGTCCCGTTTTGTGCAGTTTTTATAATTACAGTTTAAACATCAATAATGGTTATAGCGCTCATTATCTCCTAGTATATTCTACCAGACTGTATTCTATTAGAATGTATTCTATTAGACTGTATTCTATTACATTGTTCTGCTACACTGTTTGTCTAAGTGATTTTAAAATATATCTAATATTTGTATGTATTAAATTTGTTAATTCTTGGATGTCAGTAACATTGTGTTAATACTAGTCAAGAGAAACGTTTCAGTGAGAGTTCTGTGTAAAGTTTTCTCGTGACCTGATAATTTTTACGCAGCGCGAAACGTTGTCCCAATAAAAATCTGCACAGTATCATTATTATTATTAATGGTTGGGGTTCAGGTGATGGAAATATACTAATCTTTGTCTCTTTCTGTTTTTCAGGTAAGTTCTTGAGCTATGCGAGCTGAGGAGGGCTTTATCACTAGCCTTCTGACACTCTCTCAGCCGAGGCCTTGACTCTCAGCCGAGGCATTGACTCTCTCAGCCGAGGCCGTGAACGAGGTACCCTTTGAACGATCTGTACGGTGATGGGGAAATGTTAGGTGTTTTATGGGGATAGGAAATCCCATGTTCGTATGGCTGCAGGGAATGCTGGGTTTGTATGGCGTTTTGGAAATGCCATGTATGTATGGTGCTAGAAAATGCTAATAATCCTCAAGCCTGGACATAAAAAAATGGCAGTCCTTTTCTATTTTGTTCCCCCCTGCATTAATATTATTCCCTGTTTACGCCCGCGTTGTTTACTATTTTCTGGAGTTTTTACAATGTTTTCCACACACATTTTCAACTGGATTTGCATCATTTAGAAGCTAATATATCGCATGAGCATAAATATGGACGAATTCTGGCGAAAATGTATGAAGGAAGGAAGGCATTACCCACAGGTATGCTTAGAGATATACTTGGTACAGACGATACCTTTATCATAGAAAACGTTTCGCACTCTATACCTAGAACGAAATGTAGCATCTTTAACCAGAAGAGAAGAAACATCACTGACAACGGAGCTCTTTAAAAATAATCTTTCATGTATTATTAATCTTGTGTATATGTTTTTCTTCGATTTATGAACATTATTAAAAAACATTTATTATTTAAAATACTAAAATAAACACTAAATAGTGATAATATGACAAGAAACCTCATTTTTGATGTTTGAAGTCATCCCAAGGTGTGTGTGTGTGCAATATCTGAAACGAACACAGTCAGTGGCCTCCACTCCAGAACAACAGATATTAGTGCCAGGAAAAAAAGACCCCATCCCCACACCACCAATACCACCAATCCAACGACATTCATCTTTGCTAATATACAGGGTCTAAAGCCAGCAACGAACAACAAAATACCTTACATCCGTGGACTGCTTACAGAGTCAAATGCAATGTTTGCTGCTTTCACAGAGACCCACATAAGAGATCACTTGGACAATGAAATATGGATCCCGGGCTACAACCTATACAGGTGTGACAGAGTGAACAGGCGAAAAAAGGGGGGGGGGGGGTTGGCCTGTATATCACAGAGTCACTTATATGTTCAGAACTACTAAATGCTTCAAATGATGTAGTTGAAGTTTTAGCAGTAAAGATTGAGAATCAAAACCTGGTCATCGTGGTTGTCTACAAGCCCCCGGATGTAACGTCCCAACAATTCCAGGAACAGCTTCTGAAAATTGACCACTGTCTGGAAAATCTTCCATCTCCTGCCCCCAATATCTTGCTACTGGGGGATTTCAACCTAAGGCACCTAAAATGGAGGTATATTGCAAACAATGTGGTAGCAGAGATAACACCAGGAGGCAGCTCAGATGAAAACTCGCACACACATCAACTTTTAAATCTCTGCACCAAATTCACCTTAAACTAGCAAATAGTAGAGCCTACAAGATTAGAGAATACGCTGGACCTTATCTTCACTAACAATGATGATCTGATACGAAATGTCATCATATCAAAAACAATATACTCAGATCACAACATAATAGAGGTCCAGACATGTATGCGGGGAGCCCCAGATCGACAAAATGTGATCAGTCACGAGAGAGCCTTCTCCAAATTCAACTTCAATAACAAAAACATAAGGTGGGACCAAGTAAACCAAGTCCTAAATGATATAAACTGGGAAGATAGCCTAAGCATCACGGATCCTAACATATGTCTAGAACAAATTAACTCTGTGGCACTTGAGGTTTGCTCAAGGCAAATTCCCTTAAGGAAAAGGAGGAGAAGATGTAAACTAGAAAGAGAGAGGCGCTCCCTATACAGACGAAGACAAAGAATAACGGAGAGGCTACAAGAGGCCAATATATCTGAAATACGTAGGGAGACACTGGTCAGAGAAATAGAAAAAATCGAATTAAAACTAAAGGAATCTTACAGAAATCAAGAAACGCGGAAAGAACTAAAACACATAAATTAAATTGAAAGAAACCCAAAGTATTTATTTTCTTATGCCAAATCAAAGTCAATAACAACATCCAGAATTGGGCCCCTACTTAAACGGGATGGGTCCTACATAGATGACTCAGTTTTTAACGAAACGCTAACCAGACTGAAAGTCGAAGACCTAAATGATTTTTTTATGAGAGTGCCACAGAACATGGTAGACGCAAGCCTATCTGACATTACCCTGACGCTAAATGACTTCGAAAAGGCGATAAATGACATGCCCATGCACTCCGCCCCAGGCCCAGACACAAGGAACTCCGTGTTCATCAAGAACTGCAAGAAGCCCCTATCACGTGCTTTTAACATCCTATGGAGAGGGAGCATGGACACTGGGATCGTCCCGCAGTTCCTAAAAAACAACAGACATAGTCCCACTCCACAAAGGCGGCAGTAAAGCAATAGCAAAGAACTACAGACCAATAGCACTAACGTCCCATATCATAAAAATCTTTTAAAGGGTTCTAAGAAGCAAGATCGCCACTCATCTAGACAACCATCAATTACACAACCCAGGGCAGCATGGGTTTAGAGCAGGCCGCTACTGTCTGTCCCAACTACTGGACCACTACGACAAGGTCCTGGATGCTCTAGAAGACAAACAAAATGCAGATGTTATATACACAGACTTTGCAAAAGCCTTTGACAAGTGTGACCTTGGTGTAATAGCACACAAAATGCGTGATAAAGGAATAACAGGAAACGTTGGTAGATGGATCTATAATTTCCTAAAAAGTAGAACACAAAGAGTAGTAGTCAACAGAGTAAAGTCTGAGGCAGCTACAGTGAAAAACTCTGTTCCACAAGGCACAGTACTCGTTCCCATCTTGTTCCTCATCCTCATATCGGACATAGACAGGGATATAAGCCACAGTGCAGTGTCTTCCTTTGCAGATGACACCTGAATCTGCATGACAGTGTCCACCGTTGAAGACACTGCAAGACCCTAAGGAGACATAAACCAAATCTTTAAATGGGCTGCAGAAAACAATATGAAGTTCAATGACGATAAATTTCAATTACTTTGATATGGAAAACGTGAGGAAATTAAAATCCCATCAGAGTATAAAACAAATTCCAACCACACAATAGAGCGAAAAAACTAAAGTCAAAGGCCTGGGAGTGATCATGTCAGAGGATCTCACCTTCAAGGACCATAACACCGTAGCAATCGCATCTACTAGAAAAATGACAGGATGGATAATGAGAACCTTCAAAACCAGGGATGCCAAGCCCATGTTGACACTTTTCAGGTCGCTTTTTCTATCTAGGCTGGAATATTGCTGCACACTAACTGCACCTTTCAAGGCAGGTGCAATTGCTGACCTAGAAAATGTGCAGAGAACCTTCACCGCACGCATAACTGCGATAAACCACCTCAATTACTGGGAACGCTTGAAGTTCCTAAACCTGTACTCCCTAGAACGCAGGCGGGAGAGATACATTATTATATACACGTGGAAAATTCTCGAGGGATTAGTACCAAACTTACACATGAGAGTCACTCCCTACGAAAGCAAAAGACTAGGCAGACGATGTAACATCCCCCCAATGAAGAGCAGGGGTGCCACTAGCACGTTGAGGGACAACACAATAAGTGTCAGGGGCCCACGACTGTTCAACTGCCTCCCAGCATACATCAGGGGGATTACCAACAAACCCCTGGCTGTCTTCAAGCAGGCACTGGACAGACACCTAAAGTCGGTACCTGATTAGCCAGGCTGTGGTTCGTACGTTGGACTGCGTGCGGCCAGCAGTAACAGCCTGGTTGATCAGGTTCTGATCCAACATGAGGCCTGGTCACAGACCGAGCCGCAGGGGCGTTGACCACTAGAACTCTCTCCAGGTATACTCCAAGTAACGATAAAAGATGCAAAATACCTGAAGGAAGGTCTCCAAATAAAGTCTACGGTGGTACTGTACCGCTTTTCACTATACCAGTTTAGAGCAGACAAAAGCATTAACCCTCAATGGATGTTTCCGTAAAAATTATGATGCTGATAATATCATCATGACGATGATGATGATGAAAATAATAATAATAATAATAATAATAATAATAATAATAATAATAATATAATAATATTATTATTATTATTATTATTATTTTAATTTATTATTTATTATTATTATTATTAAATTAAAGTTTTATACGATACATTTTTGGGGTAGTTTTAAATTAGTATTTTAAATTATAGATTTTGGTTGGGGGTGGCTACCATCTCAGCATGTTGTGGTAGGAGTGAGTGGTTGTACCATCTCTTCAGCATGTTGTGGTAGGAGTGAGTGGTTGTACAACTCAACCTTAACAAGGTCGTAGCCACAAGGTTTCTATCATCGACCTGACTTTCGAGGCTGCACTTGCTGACCTTACCTGACAAGCCTCCCAGGTTCACCCATTCCATATTTTAACTTATTACATAGGTGCTCCTCAGGTATTTTGGTGCTAGTCATGTGTTTAGGTGAGGAGCTACTTAGGTGTCTTGGTTGGATACCACTCAGGTGTTTTACACACACACATCCCCATTTACCAGTTCCCAAAATGCCCCTATAAAACGTGTACAAACAAACGCCACAAAATAATCGTACCCATACGGACGTACCCACAAAAAGTGCCCAAATACCCACTTAATCAATTTACTGTTCTTAAAAGTAATATTTATATATTGTTTTAATGTGTTTTGGATTAAAATAAAAGGATGTGATAAATGGTTTTGAAAACCAAAGGGATTTAACGCAAATTTTGACTTTTTTTACTGCCTCTGAACATTTTTATCTCTGTCTCTCTCTCTCCCTGTTTACTCTTTTTTTTACACCTTCCATTGTCTTTAATCCATTTCCCACTCTTTCTTTATTTCCTCTCTTCTTCTATTTTTTTATGCACTATATTCCTCTCTCTACTCTGTTCTCATCTCTCCCTTGCTTTATTTTCACCATTTTTACTTTCTACTATATTTTCCCTTTCTACTCTCTCTCTACCCTCTTCAGTGCCTCTCTTCCTTCCCCATATTAATATTCCCTGTGTCAAAAAATGACTTGCGCTCTAGTCTTAAATGCAAAAGGATGTGTGTAGAGAGCTAACGAGTCTTTCAGGAAACCAAGAAGCACGCTAATGAGGTGTGTGTGTGTGTGTGTGTGTGTGTGTGTGTGTGTGTGTGTGTGTGTGTGTGTGTGTGTGTGTTTGTGTGTGTGTGTGTGTGTGTGTGTGTGTGTGTGTGTGTGTGTGCACGTTATAGTAGGAGAGTCGTGTGTATGGCAGATATTTGGCAGTGAGCTGAACACATGTACGTTATATTTGCATGAATTCTCATGGACGTTGAAAATAAATTGATTTTTTGTACGTTTCTTGTACGTGATCATTATCACGTGATTGTGGACTTCAGTCTTACACTTGACAAGTGCATGAACACTAATCATATATAATCGTCAATGATAGTATTGTAATTTGCATGTATGTACGTAGAATTTACTTTGGGACAAATTGTTGCAGTAACAACAGCCAGCAACAACCTGACTGACCAGGTCAACAAGGATTTTTAACCTCAGGCTGGGCAATAAGGCTAGAATAACCCTCGAAATATATCACAGATACCTCACTCAAGTACCCGTATGTTATCATGGACGAGTGGCGTGCGTGGAGGCACTCGGTGATCCTGACCTTTTCACACAGTGCCACAGGCTATAAATAGTTAGGATCGAATCCTCATAGACGACGTGAAGTGTATCTGTGTATATATCCTGAGAGTTTAATCTGGTGGTGAGGTGACATGCATGACCTTCATGCAGTAGATAAGCTTTAAACCCCTCCATTACCTATTCTCACAGATGATATAAGGTGGCGTAACTTTACCTGAATGATTGTGAATTAAATCTGGCATAGCACAAGCCACTTCGCCTACTTTTTTCTTATGTTTTAAAGTGTCAAGTTTACTTTTAAAATCCAACGTTACGAGGGTCATTAAAGCTGCATGTAACCTGTTCACCACCCGTCAAGAATACTTCACTTCTTAAAATAGGAATTAAAATAAACTATCGGTGTATATTAACTGTGTTTATATTGCTGTATTAAGATATAACTTATTTCTCTTGATCTTATTGCATATAAGAATAGAGTTAAATGCACCTCTCGGTGTGTATACCCTTCCCTGCCAGATAATTAAAAGACAGAGTTAGTAATTTAATTCAGGTTAACAAATCATAAACACTGGAGGGTCATATAATTTTCTATTGAGGGATTTGTAATCCCCCACGGCCCGATCTTATAAAATATGCAGTTTTCGGGGTTATAATTTTGGGCAGGGAGGAGGATCTAACGTATTACATAGAAGGTAAGTTGTAATCTGGTGTCAGACTAGGTCCTAAATGTATGATTTCTAGTGTAGTCTTTTAAAACCTCAACAGTAGTCGAAATGTTATTTATAATGGTCTCATTTAGTGATTTAATAAAGTTTTTTAATACTATTTACTTACGATTTAGAAAATATTATTATTATTATTTTAGTATTGCTAATACTAATAATAATTATAATAATTATTATTATTTTTATTATTATTATTACTGGTAGTAGGAGCAGCAGTAGTAGGGATGGTAGTAATAGTAGTAGCAAATATAGTACTTGGTATTAATAGCATCATTATATTCATATTCATCATCATTATAATTATTATTCCTTTGCGCTCCTTTGTTGACTGTGTTATCACTTATGTTATATTCTGCCTCTTAGTGATCATTGCGCACCTGTTACATGCTCATTACCTGCAGGTAAGACATTCATGATATTGTTTTTACGAGCTAATGTATATACAAATCCTTTACCCTTGTTGTCTTAACAAGAAATAAGCTCTATTATGTGCGTTTACACCATTTCCGCGATCGTGGCTATTGTCAGGCAGCATGCAAAGTTGTCTGTGGGAGTTTGTGGTAAATAAACCATTTAACGAAAATCAGCTATAATAATCAAACGTTTTCAGTATTTTGTATTTTGCACTTTATGTTAATCACATCTTTGTACCATCAGCGTATCCATTGAACTTGTGTACCGTTTTCTAAAATAAAATGAACATTATATATATATATATATATATATATATATATATATATATATATATATATATATATATATATATATATATATATATATATATATATATATATATATATATATATATATATAGGATGGGTCCACCTCTGGTACAAATTGTGGGACCCATAGCTTCGGAGAAGTGGATAAAAAGGCTTCAACGAAGAATATTTGGATTTCTTCCTGAAGCCATTTGAATATTCCACTTCTACCACCCCAGCTTTTTATTCTTTTTTTTTACCAATAGGTATATTTTATTGCATAATATGGTACAACAGATTTAAGAGATACATTGTTGATATAAAGATGGCACATACAGTACACGAGGTGAGAGATACATGTCTAGTACATATTGTTACATGTTTGTCACTGATTATAATGCGAAAATCTCATCCAGCTCCTCCGAGCTGGGGCGCGTGCCCAGAATACAGCATGCATTAACCCTCTGAACAGCAGCGCTGAGTCGCTGGAACAGAAAACTAGCTGCCCTGGGATCCCTAGTTACCCTGTTGAGTCTTTTGCCCAGCTCCTTGAGGAACTTAGATGCACTCTTTCCCCATGAGCCAAGGGTCTCTGAGCCTATGGGAACAAACATATAATGATGGGCAAGTTCTCCATATTTTCTAGACTTTGGGACTCCTGAAGGTGGCAGCGCCCCTCCTTCCTCCCTGGTGTATTGGAGATAGGTATCAGCCAAGGTAGATGCACATGTGTAGTCCCACACCACCTGCTTGCCGTCTGTCCAGGCTTGAAGGGTGATACCATCTGGACGCTTTTGGCTGCCATCAGATCTGCATAGTTGGTGATATCACAATATACAGAAAACCACTATGAAAAATAGAGAAATTACAGGCTTTCGTGACTTCTCACATAATGTGAGAAGTCACAAAACGCTTTGAATTTCTCTCTCTTCTCTCTCTCTTCTCTTCATTTCTCTTTCTCTTCTCTTCTCTACTATCTCATTATATTATATATATATTATATATATTATATATATATATATATATATATATATATATATATATATATATATATATATATATATATATATATATATATATATATATATATTATATATATATATATTATAATATATTTTTTTAATTTATGTTAAAGCAAAAATTAATATTATTGTACCAAAAGAACCTTAGAAAACTTACCTAACCTTATTATAACAAGCACAATTTAATTTAGCCTAATCCAACTAAATATATTTTAGATAAGTTTCCAATAATTTAAATCAAACTTTCTCTCTAAACTACATTTTAAGAGGGAACTGAGAATAATTTTTAATAGAGTAGAGATTTTTATTATCTTGCATGATTTGTGTCGTAATCCACTATATATTCATTGGTCATTGTATTAAACTGTATCTAGAACGTCTACGTCACGCCAGAATGTAATTTGCTCTGTTTTTTTATTGCGTCAATAAGCCGTTCCTTGTTAAGCCTATTTATGTGTAAAAGTATTTTGTATGTCACAAACATGTCTCCTCTGTATGAACACTCGTCCTGTGTCCGTGAGACCTCATTTGTATTGTAATCTCTCAGAACTCTTTTTTTCTTAGCAACGGAGCAGTTCTAAAGGCAAAGCTACGGACAGTTTTATTATATAATTTATTGTAAATCACAGCTTATCCATAGTCTATCTAAATCTGAATTTTTGCGTATAAATAACGTTCTTGGGATATATGTATCTGATATTGGTCTATAGTTACTTATGATTGTTGTTGTTGTTGTTGTTGTTGTTGTTGTTGTTGTTGCTGCTGTTGTTGTTGTTGCTGCTGCTGCTGCTGTTGTTGTTGTTGTTGTTGTTGTTGTTGTTGTTGTTGTTGTTCTTCTTCTTCTTCTTCTTCTTCTTCTTATTATTATTATTATTATTATTATTATTATTATTATTATTATTATTATTATTATTATTATTATTATTATTATTATTATTATATTCATGAGGAATTACTAAATTTGTACCATCATAGAGGGTCTGGGAAAGGGAGGTAATAAGTTTTGAACCAAAGAACGAGCGGATAATTCTAAATCATTTAATATGGAACCTATAGTAAGAGGGGGTTCTATTTTTCATACATTGTGATATTACGTTAGGCATCTTTCAGGTGTCTGACAGTTTCCATTGTCTCTAAGTTCTGTGGTAAATGTCTTAACAAGCTGTAGATATGATTTTAATGTGGGTATTTTTTTCTCTCTCTCTCTGGCGAGGCTGTTATTATGTTCATAGTTTGTTATTCCAGCGTTTGTAGAGGTGTATGTGTGTGTGTGTGTGTGTGTGTGTGTGTGTGTGTGTGTGTGTGTGTGTGTGTGTGTGTGTGTGTTTTGTCCTGGTTGAGTCTTGGCAACCATAAACACTGTCTCAGTTCTTTGGTTGAGTTCTCTGCATTCTTCCTTGCCGGTCTGAAGGACTTGGCTCTTGTTGTACTTCACTCTCATTATCCGGTGTTTTAAAGCCATTTTTCTCGTGTGTACTCAGCTATTTGTGGTTGCTGCGAGTAAAATCTCGGCTTCTTGCAACTGGGTCCTGTCATACCTACCCTTAAAACTGTGTAAGGTATCTGTATCCACTGTTTTCTTATTCAGCTGAAATTCTCTTCAGCAGAGCAGAAGAGAACCTCAGTTCCAGGTTGAAATATACAGACTACCATTCCTCTCCGTTATTTCTCTCTTGTAGGATTTGTTTCACGATGACTAGTTTTCACTACAGTTTGTATTACCCGTAAGGGAATGTACTCACCTATTTGCACTTACCTGTTTGTGGTTGCAGGGGTCGAGACTCAGCTCCTTGCCCCGCCTCTTCACTGAATGTGTGTGTTTGTATGTATGTATATGTGTGTGTGTGTATGTGTGTGTGTATGTAAGCTCCATATTTGCAACAGCAGTACACAAGTGTTGCCACAATGCACAAGAGGTCAAGAAACTAGTAATTAATCACACGTCAGTTCAACCACTACTGTGAAGCGTGTACACTGGACACTGTACACTGTACACTGTCATCCCTTAGTGGTAATAACAAATAAACGCTTTAATAAACCATAAGAATATGCTGCTCACTACACTTACTTTATATGCGATGCGTTGATGCAATGTAAAGATGCCCTAAACCCACTGGGGGTCATATAGCGCCTGATTGTCTATTGAGCATCTGCGCAGGTGCGCTTCTGGTGGATCCATTGCTTCACACCTCGAATAAACACAACCTGATATGATCTGTTTATTTCCGATAGTTACATCTCTGGTGTATTGACATGAATCATTCTCGTCTTTAATTTCGCGTCAGTTTTGTCGATAAATATACTTGTTTCAGCAGCTATTTTCAAGATATAATTGTGTGTGTGTGTGTGTGTGTACTCACTCACCTTTTTGTACTCATCTATTTGTGGTTGCAGGGGTCGATTCATAGCTCCTGGACCCGCCTCTTCACTGATTGCTACTAGGTCTTCTCTCTCCCTGCTCCATGAGCTTTATCAAACCTCGTCTTAAAACTATGTATGGTTCCTGCCTCCACTACGTCACTTGCTAGACTATTCCACTTCCTAACAACTCTATGACTGAAGAAATACT
>WNWK01004850.1:37500-65000 GCA_009830355.1 Cherax destructor
CAGGTTCAGTAAACACGATACAAGAGGTTCAGTTGAGTGCAGGTTCAGTAAACACGATACAAGAGGTTCAGTTGAGTGCAGGTTCAGTAAACACGATACAAGAGGTTCAGTTGAGTGCAGGTTCAGTAAACACGGGAAGAAATGAGTCGTAAGAACACATCAACAATAACAATATTGTTGAAATAAAAGACACAATGCAAAACTAAGTTCCTAGTTTTGCACTCTGCCTTTTTTCCAACGATGTTGTTATTTTGTTGCATACGTTTCGGTCCTGAGACCTGGTCACTCCATATGTACCGAGGTTCCATGAGCAAAACGTTTCCAATGAAATGTTTTGGTCATGGGACAAGAACCCTCTATGTAGATAATACTCACCTTGCAGAGCAACCTTATATTAGGGCAACGTTTCGCCCTATGTAGAGCTGTGTAAAGCTCTAGAACCTGACTTTCCTTTGTTATTGTTGTCAGTGCACTAACTGGACCCAGGAGAAACCTGACGCCAGGAGTCAGCTTTATTCATTCATTTAAATATTTCCAATATCTCTCCGGCAGGGTAATAACAACCTGCTCTTCAGAGCTCACTGTAAATTATTTCTTGGAAATAATGATATGCATAGTCTCGTAATGTTGACCCTCGCGTCGAGGTCCAACATGCGAGAATGTGTTTGCTGATGATAGCTGTATAGCCACTAGGAACAGTAGTAGTACTGTTACTATGACTAGCACTAGTACTACTGCTATTTAATAATTATTAATATCAGTACTACTGTTGATACTACTATTGCTTCTACTATTACTACTATCACCTGTCTGTGGTTGTCAGGGTCGAGTCACAGCTCCTCACCCTGGGTGTATGTGTGAAGAACTGGGAGGAAGTTTTGTAGGGGGAATGTTGTCCGGATGGAGGGTAGTGTTGTGTTTATCATTGTGTACATTCGTGCGTGTGTGTGTGTGTGTGTGTGTGTGTGTGTGTATGTTGACGTAGTGGAGAGTGCTTTGGTGGCAGTGGATAGTTGATGTGTACGTTTATGCAACAGTGTGTACATGCGTGTTTCTGCACATGATTTATACCATTTATGTACACAGGTTTGTGTACAAATGCCTCTGCTCGCTTGTGCGTCCCCTGTACACTTTTTTCTGCCCCCTTAAAAAATCCAGCCCCCTTCCCCTTTAAAAGCACATCCCAGCCAATTTCCCCCTTAAAATCCCACCCCTGCCCGCTTCCCTTTTAAAATCCCACACCTGAATTCTAAAAATCCCACCCCTGCCCCTTCCCCCTTGAAATCCACCCCTGCCCCCTTCCCCTTGAAATCCCACACTTGCCGTCTTAAAAGCCCACACCTTCCCTCTTGAAAGCCCACCCTTGCCCCATTAAAAGACTACCCCTGCCCTCTTAAAACCTCCCCCCTGCCCCTTCCCTTAAAAGCTCACCCCTGCCCCTTCCCCTTAAAAGCCCACCCCTGCCCCATACTCTCTTATAAGCTCATCCCTGCCCCTTACCCTCTAAAAATTTTACCCCTGCCCCTACTCTCTTAAAAGCTCACCCCTGCCAACACTCGTACTGTTATTTTCCCAACAGTTTTTTCCTTACTCAACACGGAAGTAACTGCTCATTTTTTTTTCCCTCAAATTCTTATTATCTTTTTCTCTTTGTATTTGCTCCTATGTATCTTCTTGAGTTTTATGTTTATATTATTTTGTATCTTCCTATCTCCTCTGTTGGGTTCAGCCTGTATCTTTGTATATCTTCTGTTTGTATATTTCTGTATCTTCAAGGAGTTTTCAGTACGTATCTTTCTGTATCCTAAGGTGTTTGCTTTTGTATCTTTGTGTATCTTGTGTCTACTGTATCTCTGGGTATCTTGTCTTGTTTTGGTGTTACAGTAACTCCAGAGCATCAAGAATAATGGGGCGACTGCCACAAAATCTGAATCTGTCTACATTATATCTGCAGTCACTCCAACCTCGTAAATCTCTTACCAAACAGATATTTCCCTCGCTGTTGCAGACAACTTCCCGCTGAAACTCCTTCCCGTTGCAGACTTCTCCCTTTGGAACTTCCCCTGTTGCAGACTTCTCCCGTTGGAGCCCCTCCCTGTTGCAGACTTCTCCCTTTGAAACCCTTTCTTTTTGCAAACTTCTCCCGTTGGAACCCCTTCCTGTTGCAGACATCTTCCTATTGGGATGTCTTTCTTATTTGAACCCCTCCCTGTTGGAATCTATCGTTCTGTTGCATCCCCTCCCCGTTTCCTTTAGAAGCTCTCCCAGTTAGATCGCTATGGGGGTAATGGGAGGGGATAGGGTCTGGTGTGAGAAGTGAGGGCGGGAGAGAGGGGGTGAGGGTAGAGGGCGGGCGTGAGGTAGCTACGGCCGCCCGGGCCAAGATAGTGTATGTAGTGCTGGCGGTGAGGTGGGATCGACTAGCAGGCAGCCAGGATCCGTCTCCACCTGTGTGGCACCCTCCCTGGCACTACCAGTGTCACCAAGCACACTGTTACACTGCCGGCTGGCCCTATGTATGCGTGGAGCAGTGAGGGTGTTCCAACACCATGACCTGCCTCTTGAAGGAAGCTCTCCCGTCAGGAGATCCTCGGGGAAGCTGCAGGAGTGTGTCCCGTCGCCAGCAGGATATAACGGGACCCATTCCATAGTGCCATGTCTCCAAGATGGGCAGGAGAGGTGTCACTTGGCACTCAGCTAATGCCATATAGTGCCCGACGCTCGTGTAGTGGTGGTGGTAGTGGGTGGAAGTTACCACTGTATGGTGTCAGTGATTTATACGTGGTCTGGCCAACTGGTGTCAAACCAGAGGTGTTTAATGGTGCCAACACAGTGTTTCTGACGCAGTTACGCGGTGTTTTAGTCTCTAGCATCTTGCGCATCTGGGATTACTTAAGTCTTCGTCATCTTCGCCAGCAGAGCCTACGTCGGGTACTAATCTTCTTCATCAGAGCTCCTCCACAACACCTACAAGATGCATGCTATGAACGCTCTCTTCGAGAACAACCTCGGCTTCCTGATGATGCCATTGTGAGTAACTCCTTCCTTATCTCACAACGTTAGGTATACACTTCCTAATCTAACAATTCCATTATCTATTTCCTCTTTCTACTTCCTTATGCACTACTGGAAGTATCCACTTCCTTAGTTGCAACTTGAAATGTTTAATTTCTAAATCAACAATTGTTATCATTGTTTCCTTTATCTCCCCCTCGAAGCAGCAGCTTTCGTGTCTTACTCCACTGTTGATCTGCGTCTTGCCACGCTCGTCACAGGCGCCCACTGTGTTTGTGTGTGTGTGGAGAGGTTGAATGGTAGAACTAGGCCTTTCGTGATGCAGCCAACACTTTTTCACAAACTTTCAATACTACCAAGGCATGTAGGGGAGTCATGGTAGATGTGTTCATGAGGAAGTCTACAAGGGACACACCTCATGGACACACCTCATGGACAAACATCATGGACACACCTCGTGGACACACATACCTGGGTTCCTATCCATTCCATTACACTAGTGCGACTGAAAAAGTCTGGCAGCATCACGAAAGGCCTACCTTGATATATTAATTTATCCATCGTGAGTATGAAGGCACAGGTTGAAGAACAAGCATATATAGACACAACATTTCGCTCTGTAGAGCTGCTGAATCTGTATACAGAGCGAAACGTTTCCCAATAATAGCTTGTTTTTCAACCTGTGTCCTGATCATTTTCAACAGTACCCCATTTGTATCACTCTAACCATTATCGAAATCTGAGACACAAATAACATTAATGTTATTTCCCACTCATGTTAAAATGATAAATATAATTGAATGTATTTATCTTACGTTAAATGTAAGCCATTGTGCTTCCAATATTAGAGGCTTTGTTACAGTAATTAAATTACTCGTTATTAAAACAATTTACTTAAAGCATTAGAGTCATAATTAACGCCAGTATCACTCTGTTACTCACTAAATTGGGACGGCTTATTTATACAGGTTTCGGACATGCAATGGAAGTCATTATTTTGACTATATTTGTTATTAAGTGGATAATCATGAGTGGCACAGTGGTATCATGCTTGTGGCACTGCATTCGGTATTATGTGGGAGTGTGGTGTGTGGCTCTAGCTCTGGTATTATGGCTGGATATAATTCCAGTGTCACGTGAGTGTGGAAGGAGCCTGGGTTTTGCCACTAGTTATAAGGTCATTGAACTTAAGTTCTTCTTCTGGAGTTTCCTCTCTTAATTGTGGATTATTTGTGATATGTTCCAGCCAGGGTATTGTTCCAACCAGGTACTGTTCTAGTCACGGTATTGTTCCAGCTTTGGTTTGTTCCAGCCAGGGTATTGTTCCAACCACGGTACTGTTCGAGTCACGGTATTGTTCCAGCTTTGGTTTGTTCCAGCCAGGGTATTGTTTCAGTCACAGTTTTGTGACTAACATTCTCCATATATAAATTCTAATCTCAATCACTATAAAAAATGAGGCGACATATCTGGAAAAATTCCACAGTGAAAGTAATGACAGAAGAGAAACATCAGAACACTTTCGTGCACTTGTACACACATCTTCAGATGTGTGTGTGTGTGTGTGTGTGTGTGTGTGTGTGTGTGTGTGTGTGTGTGTGTATGTGTGTGTAAAACAAACAACCTCACAACAGACAAATAATCCGTATTAAGATACAAATCTGTTACAAAAATATTTCAACATTTCAAGATTAATTATTTTGACAAATTATACTACGTCCATTCCTATAATAGGGTAATGGAAGGTAATCAGGTTTGATCTGAGGAAGGGAAGGGGTAGCTTCCCTATCCTTAGATCAAGAGCATCAAGGGAACATGAGTGAGACACATGTGCAACACATAGGTGTAAGATACCCAGGTGTTGTATATGTGTCTCATTCACCAACTTGTAGGTGTTCTTGTACTCTATTTTAATTATGATTCAATGAATGATCTTGGTATGTTTTCTTGTGTCAGAACACTGTTCTGACAACAGTATCTGTCGTGTCACAACACTAGTGTCTGTTGTGTCGGAACACAAGTGTCTGTTGTGTCGGAACACAAGTGTCTGTTGTGTCAATAAAATGTTCCCATGTGAGAACAGTGTCTATCGTGTCTGAACACTAGTATCTATCATGTCAGAACAGTGTCTATCGTGTCAGAACACTAGTATTTATCATGTCAAAACAGTGTCTATAGTGTCAGAACACCAGTGACTGTCGTGTCAGAACAATGCTGTCATGTCAGAACAGTGTCTATAGTGTCAGAACACCAGTGACTGTCGTGTCAGAACAATGTTGTCATGTCAGAACAGTGTCTATAGTGTCAGAACACCAGTGACTGTCGTGTCAGAACAATGTTGTCATGTCAGAACAGTGTCTATAGTGTCAGAACACCAGTGACTGTCGTGTCAGAACAATGCTGTCATGTCAGAACAGTGTCTATAGTGTCAGAACACCAGTGACTGTCGTGTCAGAACAATGCTGTCATGTCAGACAGAGTCTATAGTGTCAGATCACCAGTGACTGTCGTGTCAAAACAATGTTGTCATGTCAAAACAGTCTATAGTGTCAGATCACCAGTGACTGTCGTGTCAAAACATTGTTATGCCAGAACAGTGTTTATAGTGTCATCAGAGTGCCTAGTGTTAGAACACGAGTGTCTGTCGTCTCAGAACACTAGATAACACTAGAGATGTTGCAAGATAAGCCAACCTAGTAATCCAACATTATTATACCGTAATGTAAAATTAGGCACGATAGTGGTAATTGTGGTTGTTAGTAGTGGTAATTGTGGTTAGGGTCGTAGCACGGTGGTGGTAGTTAGTGATGATGAAAGTGGTAGTGGCGGGAGTAGTGATCGGGGTAGAGGCAGTGGAGGGTGTTGGGATAGTAGTTACAGTGATAGTGGTGGTAGTTAAAATTAATGGTAGTGATGGTAAATGGTAGTAGCAGTTGTGGAAGTGAAATTAATAGCAGTAGTAGTAGAAATATTATTACTATTATTATTTTATTATTATAATCATTATTATTATTAGTAGTAGCATTAATAGCAGTAATAACAGTATTATTATTATTAGTAGTAGTAGTAGCAGTAATAGCAATATTATTATTATTATTAGTAGTAGTAGCAGTAGTAGTAGTAATAGTAGTAGTAGCAGTAGTAATGACACTAAAAATAGAAGTAGCAGTAACAGTGGAAGTATAAATAAATAATAATGAAAGTGGAAGAGGTACTCTCTCTCTCTCTCTCTCTCTCTCTCTCTCTCTCTCTCTCTCTCTCTCTCTCTCTCTCTCTCTCTCTCTCTCTCTCTCTCTCTCTCTCACCTTACAGAGGAAGGATGGTCATGTGCTAATGAGTGCAGAGAGGTGATGCCCTTCACGTGAAGCATATCTCTTGTATTCACCATCACAACCTAGGTTAATTGAGGGAGAGAGGGAGGATGTTACTCCTACCCCTCCCAGAGAGAGGGATGTTGTTCCTACCCCTCCAAGACAGGGGGGATGTTCCTACCCTCCCAGAGAGAGAGGATGTTGCTCCTACCCTCCCAGAGAGAGAGGATGTTGTTCCTACCCCTCCCAGAGAGAGGATGTTGTTCCTACCCCTCCCAGAGAGAGGATGTTGTTCCTACCCTCCCAGAGATGAAGGATGTTGTTCCTACCCTCCCAGAGAGAGAGGATGTTGTTCCTACCCCTCCCAGAGAGGAAGGAAGTTGTTCCTACCCCTCCCAGAGAGATAGGATGTTGTTCCTACCCCTCAGAGATGAAGGATGTTGTTCCTACCTTCCCAGAGAGAGAGGATGTTGTTCCTAGTCTCCCAGAGAGAGAGAGGATGTTGTTCCTACCCTCCCATAGAGGGAGGATGTTGTTCCTACCCTCCCATAGAGGGAGGATGTTGTTCCTACCCTCCCATAGAGGGAGGATGTTGTTCCTACCCTCCCATAGAGGGAGGATGTTGTTCCTACCCCTCCCATAAAGGGAGGATGTTGTTCCTACCCCTCCCATAGAGGGAGGATGTTGTTCCTACCCTCCCATAGAGGGAGGATGTTGTTCCTACCCTCCCATAGAGGGAGGATGTTGTTCCTACCCCTCCCAGAGAGGAAGGATGTTGTTCCTACCCTCCCAGAGAGAGGATGTTGTTCCTACCCTCCCAGAGAGAGAGGATGTTGTTCCTACCCTCCCAGAGAGAGAGGATGTTGTTCCTACCCCTCCCAGAGAGGAAGGATGTTGTTCCTACCCTCCCAGATAGAGAGGATGTTGTTCCTACCCTCCCAGAGAGAGAGAGGATGTTGTTCCTACCCCTCTTAGAGAGATAGGATGTTGTTCCTACCCCTCCCAGAGAGATAGGATGTTGTTCCTACCCCTCCCAGAGAGAGAGGATGTTGTTCCTACGATCCCAGAGAGGAAGGATGTTGTTCCTACCCCTCCCAGAGAGAGTGGATGTTGTTCCTACCCTCCCAGAGAGGAAGGATGTTGTTCCTACCCTCCCAGAGAGAGAGGATGTTGTTCCTACCCCTCCCAGAGAGAGAGGATGTTGTTCCTACCCCTCTCAGAGAGGAAGGATGTTGTTCCTACCCTCCCAGAGAGAGAGGATGTTGTTCCTACCCTCCCAGAGAGAGAGGATGTTGTTCCTACCCTCCCAGAGAGAGAGGATGTTGCTCCTACCCCTCTCAGAGAGATAGGATGTTGTTCCTACCCCTCCCAGAGAGATAGGATGTTGTTCCTACCCTCCCAGAGAGAGAGATGTTGTTCCTACGATCCCAGAGAGGAAGGATGTTGTTCCTACCCCTCCCAGAGAGGAATGATGTTGTTCCTACCCTCCCAGAGAGAGAGGATGTTGTTCCTACCCTCCCAGAGAGAGAGAGGATGTTGTTCCTACCCCTCCCAGAGAGGAAGGATGTTGTTCCTACCCTCCCAGAGAGAGAGGATGTTGTTCCTACCCTCACAGAGAGGAAGGATGTTGTTCCTACCCTCCCAGAGAGAGAGGATGTTGTTCCTACCCTCCCAGAGAGGAAGGATGTTGTTCCTACCCTCCCAGAGAGGAAGGATGTTGTTCCTACCCTCCCAGAGAGGAAGGATGTTGTTCCTACCCTCCCAGAGAGAGAGGATGTTGTTCCTACCCTCCCAGAGAGAGAGGATGTTGTTCCTACCCCTCCCAGAGAGGAAGGATGTTGTTCCTACCCTCCCAGAGAGAAGGATGTTGTTCCTACCCCTCCCAGAGAGGAAGGATGTTGTTCCTACCCTCCCAGAGAGATAGGATGTTGTTCCTACCCCTCCCAGAGAGAGAGGATGTTGTTCCTACGATCCCAGAGAGGAAGGATGTTGTTCCTACCCCTCCCAGAGAGGAATGATGTTGTTCCTACCCTCCCAGAGAGAGAGGATGTTGTTCCTACCCTCCCAGAGAGAGAGAGATGTTGTTCCTACCCTCCCAGATAGGAAGGATGTTGTTCCTACCCCTCCCATAGAGGGAGGATGTTGTTCCTACCCTCCCAGAGAGGAAGGATGTTGTTCCTACCCTCCCAGAGAGGAAGGATGTTGTTCCTACCCCTCCCATAGAGGGAGGATGTTGTTCCTACCCTCCCAGAGAGGAAGGATGTTGTTCCTACCCCTCCCAGAGAGGAAGGATGTTGTTCCTACCCCTCCCAGAGAGGAAGGATGTTGTTCCTACCCCTCCCATAGAGGGAGGATGTTGTTCCTACCCTCCCAGATAGGGAGGATGTTGTTCCTACCCTCCCAGAGAGGAAGGATGTTGTTCCTACCCCTCCCAGAGAGGAAGGATGTTGTTCCTACCCTCCCAGATAGGGAGGATGTTGTTCCTACCCCTCCCATAGAGGGAGGATGTTGTTCCTACCCTCCCAGAGAGGAAGGATGTTGTTCCTACCCTCTCCAGATAGGAGGATGTTGTTCCTACCCCTCCCATAGAGGGAGGATGTTGTTCCTACCCTCCCAGATAGGGAGGATGTTGTTCCTACCCTCCCAGAGAGGAAGGATGTTGTTCCTACCCTCCCAGATAGGGAGGATGTTGTTCCTACCCTCCCATAGAGGGAGGATGTTGTTCCTACCCTCCCAGATAGGGAGGATGTTGTTCCTACCCTCCCAGAGAGGAAGGATGTTGTTCCTACCCTCCCTGATAGCGAGGATGTTGTTCCTACCCTCCCAGATAGGGAGGATGTTGTTCCTACCCTCCCATAGAGGGAGGATGTTGTTCCTACCCTCCCAGATAGGGAGGATGTTGTTCCTACCCCTCCCATAGAGGGAGGATGTTGTTCCTACCCCTCCCATAGAGGGAGGATGTTGTTCCTACCCCTCCCAGAGAGGGAGGATGTTGTTCCTACCCATCCCATAGAGGGAGGATGTTGTTCCTACCCCTCCCAGAGAGTGAGGATGTTGTTCCTACCCCTCCCAGAGAGGGAGGATGTTGTTCCTACAGATGGAAAACTTCGGCAGCTATCCCTACGAGAGAGGAAGGAATAGTGTTGCTATCCCTCTCAAGGAGGAAAGAATACTGCTGTTATCCCTCCCAGAGATGATGTAATACTGCTGATATCCCTCAAAAGGAGGAAGTAATACGGCTGCTATCCCTCCCAGAGAGGGAAGAACACTGTTGCTATCCTTCCCAGAGAGGAAGGAATAATGCTGCTATCCCTCTCAGAGAGGAAGGAATACTGCTGTTATCCCTCTCAAAGAGGAAGGAATACTGCTGCTATCCCTCTCAGAGAGGAAGGAATACTGCTGTTATTCCTCTCAGAAAGGAAGGAATAGTGCTGCTATCCCTCCCAGGGAGGAATACTGCTGTTATTCCTCCCAAAGAGGAAGGAATACTGATACTATCCCTCTCAGAGGGGAAGGAATACTGATACTATCCCTCTCAGAGAGGAAGGAATACTGATGCTATCCCTCCCATTGTGCAAGGAATACTACTGCTATCCCTCCCAGAAAGGAATACTGTTGCTATCCCACCCATGGAGGAATGCTGATACTATTGCTCCCATGGAGAAATGCTGCTTCTATCCCCTCCCTGGGAGGAAGGAATAGTGCTGCTATCCCTCCCAGAGAGGAAGGAATACTGCTGCTATCCCCCAAGAGAGGAAGAATGCTTCTGCTATCCCTCCCAGGGTGGAAGGAATATTGCTTCTCTCCCTCCCAGGGTGGAAGGAATACTGCTGCTACCCTCCCAGGGTGGAAGGAATACTGCTGCTACCCTCCCAGGGTGGAAGGAATACTGCTGCTATCCCTCCCAGGGTGGAAGGAATACTGCTGCTATCCCTCCCAGGGTGGAAGGAATACTGCTGCTATCCCTCCCAGGGTGGAAGGAATACTGCTGCTATCCCTCCCAGGGTGAAAGGAATACTGCTGCTATCCCTCCCAGCACCTTCCTCCTCCCTTTATGTTATTCCTGCTTTTCAAGCTCCAGTCTTCTCTTTAAGATTTTCTCATTTATGTAAACGCACGTTTCACTCTCATGGTAAAACACGTTTCACTCATTTGATAACACCTTGATAAATGTAAAAATAGTTGAAGCATCTGGCAACAGTACTACAACTAAACAATAAAAAATATCAAAGCAAAACAATTTTGTTTTACTTTGAGACTTGTTAATAAATATAAATCTTTAGGAACAGAAGTAGTGGAAGACAAGACGATAGTAGGGCTGGATAGTAGATAGTAGAACTGGATAGTAGATAGTACAAAGCTAACGGATAGGGATGGAGTAATACACACACACACAGGAGCCACATGGGGGCCCAGAAACGTGGAGGGCTAAGATAATGGAGGTGGTACTGGAAAACCTCATGTACCAACAAGGGACACTACCAGAGACAGAGGAGAGGATGAACCAGCAAGACTGGATCTAGTATTCACCTTCAATAGTGAAAATTAAGACACATGTGCAACATCTGGGTATCTTTATACTATAAAGATACCCAGATGTTGCACATGTGTCTTAATTTTCATCTTGTCGGTATTATATACCACTTTTGTAAAACATTCAATAGTGTAGATGTTGAGGACTTCACATATGAAAGACTCCTAGGGGCCAGTGAGCACCTGGTTCTGAGCTTCGAATACATAGTAGAGTTACAAATGGAGAGGGAAGCAGGAAGGGCAGGACGAACAAAGCCAAACTACAAGAGAGGGGACTACAGAGGCATGAAGAATTTCCTGCACGGGGTTCAGTAGGACAGAGAGCTGGCAGGGAAGTCAGTCAATGAAATGATAGAATATGTGACAACAATATGCAAGGAAGCTGAGGAGAGGTTTGTACACAAGGGTAACAGCAATGACGAGAAGGCCAGAATGAGCCCTTGGTTCACCCAAAGGTGTAGAGAGGCCAAAACCAAGTGTGCTAGAGAATGGAAGAAGTATAGAAGGCAAAGGACCCAGGAGAATAAGGAAAGCAGTCGTAGAGCCAGACATGAATATGAACAGGTAAGAAGTTAGGCCTAACGACAATACGAATATAACATAGCAGCGAAAGCCAAATCTGACCCGAAGCTGCTGTACAGCCACATCAGGAGGAAAATAACAGTCAATGACCAGGTGATCAGGCTGAGTAAGGAAGGATGGGAGATCACAAGAAACGACCAAGAAGAATGTAAGAATGTAGATGAATGGTTCAGAGAACTGACAAGTTATAAATTAGACACATATGCAACACTTGGGTATCTTTATTGAGGAAACGTTTCGCCACACAGTGGCTTCATCAGTCCAATACAAAGCAGAAAGGTGTAAGGAGAGGAGGAGTTTGAGGTAATCAGTCCCTCGGCCTGGAGTCGATGTGTTCAGTCCATCAATATTGTAGGAATACAGCACAAAGCCGTAGAGGTTGCTTATATACTGTAGTCAGGTGAGGTGAAGCAGGAGGAGGCGTTGTCATAGTGGTACCATCCACTAGTCGAAGCTTGCAACCACAACTAGGTGAGTACAGGTATGATAAAGCTCAAGGAGCAGAAAGAGAGAGTGGACCTAGAAGTGACCAGCGAAGAGGCGGGGCCAGGAGCTATGACTGGACCCCTGCAACCACAGTTAGGTGGGTACATGCACACACACACACAGTAGTATGCTGGTGTACTCAGAAAAAAAACATAGATCAGATGGTAAGTCTAAAAAAGAATTTAAAAATACGAATTATGACAAAAGTTTGAAAACACTGAAGACGGTCAGGCTGACTGCTGCTGGAAGGGAATTGGAGTCATGATAATTTCTCAAACTACAAAATAACTTGTAAAAAAATATGTTATGAAATGCTTTATTATCTTTAGGATGGATAAAAAAAGAAACCACAGATATACATAAATTTAGAAAAAAATGAGCAGGAGGCATATCGGGAATTTTTTCTTTACAAAAACTTAGGGAATAAGATATTAGAGAATGGTACTAAGTGCTGCAATTATTAAATTTTAAAAAAAAATTATGTGATGGACATTTTAATGAAGGTAGAACATCATGAGCATAACTCAGCTCTTGTAACTTCAAAGAGGCAATTACAAATAGGTAATTATAAACTTACATAGGATGGACACGAACGAGAGGTCAGAGAGATAAATTAATTGGAGGAGCGAGCAGCAAGATCAATACTGGAGGAGACACAAGTGCTACACCTGGGAATCTGTACTGGAGGAGACACAAGTGCTACACCTGGGAATCTTTACTGGAGGAGACACAAGTGCTACATCTGGGAATCTTTACTGGAGGAGACACAAGTGCTACACCTGGGAATCTTTACTGGAGGAGACACAAGTGCTACACCTGAGAATCTTTACTGGAGGAGACACAAGTGCTACACCTGAGAATCTTTACTGGAGGAGACACAAGTGCTACACCTGAGAATCTTTACTGGAGGAGACACAAGTGCTACACCTAGGAATCTTTACTGGAAGAGACACAAGTGCTACACCTGGGAATCTTTACTGGAGGAGACACAAGTGCTACACCTGGGAATCTTTACTGGAGGAGACACAAGTGCTACATCTGAGAATCTGTACAGGAGGAGACACAAGTGCTACACCTGGGAATCTTTACTGGAGGAGACACAAGTGCTACACCTGGGAATCTTTACTGGAGGAGACACAAGTGCTACACCTGGGAATCTGTACTGGAGGAGACACAAGTGCTACACCTGGGCATCTGTACTGGAGGAGACACAAGTGATACACCTGGGAATCTGTACTGGAGGAGACACAAGTGCTACACCTGGGAATCTGTACTGGAGGAGACACAAGTGCTACACCTGGGAATCTTTACTGGAGGAGACACAAGTGCTACAACTGGGAATCTTTACTGGAGGAGACACAAGTGCTACACCTGAGAATCTTTACTGGAGGAGACACAAGTGCTACACCTGAGAATCTTTACTGGAGGAGACACAAGTGCTACACCTGAAAATCTTTACTGGAGGAGACACAAGTGCTACACCTGAGAATCTTTACTGGAGGAGACACAAGTGCTACACCTGAGAATCTTTACTGGAGGAGACACAAGTGCTACACCTGAGAATCTTAACTGGAGGAGACACAAGTGCTACACCTGGGAATCTGTACTGGAGGAGACACAAGTGCTACACCTGGGAATCTGTACTGGAGGAGACACAAGTGCTACACCTGGGAATTTTTACTGGAGGAGACACAAGTGCTACACCTGGGAATCTGTACTGGAGGAGACACAAGTGCTACACCTGGGAATCTGTACTGGAGGAGACACAAGTGCTACACCTGGGTATCTGCACTGGAGGAGACACAAGTGCTACACCTGGGAATCTGTACTGGAGGAGACACAAGTGCTACACCTGGATATCTGTACTGGAGGAGACACAAGTGCTACACCTGGGAATCTGTACTGGAGGAGACACAAGTGCTACACCTGGGAATCTGTACTGGAGGAGACACAAGTGCTACACCTGGGAATCTGTACTGGAGGAGACACAAGTGCTACACCTGGGAATCTGTACTGGAGGAGACACAAGTGCTACACCTGGGTATCTGTACTGGAGGAGACACAAGTGCTACACCTGGGAATCTTTACTGGAGGAGACACAAGTGCTACACCTGGGTATCTGTGCTGGAGGAGACACAAATGCTACACCTGGGAATCTGCACTGGAGGAGACACAAGGGCTACACCTGAGAATCTTTACTGGAGGAGACACAAGTGATACACCTGGGAATCTGTACTGGAGGAGGCACAAGTGATACACCTGGGAATCTGTACTGGAGGAGACACAAGTGCTACACCTGGGTATCTGTACTGGAGGAGACGCTGCGCCAAGCACTGACATTTTTCAGTCTAGTAGAGAGACTAAACAATGGAGACGGTGGGAGAAGTGAAGATGAATTTGAGTCCCTGAACAAGACCATCAGGAAGAACTTTTTCAGCAGTGAGCAAATGTAACGTTCAAGCACCAGTGTTGAGATTATACATTGCTGATACTGATGAGTTGATGAGTAAGGGACTGAACACCCCAGAATTAGTTTTTCACTTTTATGAACGCTGAACACTTCAGTCTCTTCTTCATCTACCTCCAGTATATTAGTAACTTTGGAATTAGACTGAAGAATCCTACTCAGCTGACAAACTATTTTTGAAATGGAGGCGTCTGTTCACATGTGTCTGGTTTACCCAACATAGTAGTCAAACACGTACACAAACTTGAACACATACACAAACTTGAACACATACACAAACTTGAACACATACACAAACTTGAACACATACACAAACTTGAACACGTACACAAACTTGAACACATACACAAACTTGAACATGTACACAAACTTGAACATGTACACAAACTTGGACACATACACAAACTTGGACACATACACAAACTTGAACACATACACAAACTTGAACACATACACAAACTTGAACACATACACAAACTTGAACACATACTGAAATGTTCAACTGCAGTTATCCCTGTGCAGAAGGCACTGATCTCCGACGAGAGATTAAAGGCCTGAGCATCACATGACTGGAGGAGGAAGAGGCAACAGTCAGGGGAGATGTGATCTTAAGTCATAAGATACTTAGTGTTATTGACGGGATAAACAGAGATAGACGTAAGCGGGAGGAGGTCTGAACTAGCTGCCATATATTGAAGGTGAACACTCAGGTGAGACACAAGTATGTAACCTGTGTAAGCAACACTAAGGTAATATAGTGTAAGAGATACCTTCATATATACATACATGACATGAATACGCTCACATACACACAGACATATATATATATATATATATATATATATATATATATATATATATATATATATATATATATATATATATATATATATGTGTGTGTGTGTGTGTGTGTGTGTGTGTGTGTGTGTGTGTGTGTGTGTGTGTAAATAAAATTATATATATTTCGGAGCTGAATTTCTGGTGTCAAGAAAATTACTCAAGTATGGGAAACAAATACATTATGAACATTCGGGAGTGGGGTTGAACGAAGCGGTCGGGGGGGGGAGAAGGAGGAGGTTCGGAGATCGTGTGTTTGAAGGGTAGTGGTAAGGTCGGATGTGTTCGAAGGGTAGTGGTGAGGTCGGATGTGTTCGAAGGGTAGTGGTGAGGTCGGATGGGTTCGAAGGGTAGTGGTGAGGTCGGATGTGTTCGAAGGGTAGTGGTGAGGTCAGATGGGTTACTCATGGGGGGGGGGAGGTCGGCTCATCACAGTCGGCCGAGTTACTGGAATTTTAAAATTACTTTTTCATTTTTCTTTCGCTCAGTTTATTGGTTATTCGATTTATTGTACTTTCAGATGTGGAGCAGACCTCCAACACTGTTACTATCATCCTCCAACACTGTTACTATCATCCTCCAACACTGTTACTATCATCCTTCAACACTCTTACTATCATCCTACGACATTGTTACTATCATCCTCCAACACTGTTACTACCTTCCTTCAACCCTGTTACTACCTTCCTTCAACACTGTTACTACCTTCCTTCAACACTGTTACTACCTTCCTTCAACACTGTTACTACCTTCCTTCAACACTGTTACTACCTTCCTTCAACACTGTTACTACCTACCTTCAACCCTGTTACTACCTTCCTTCAACACTGTTAATACCTTCCTTCAAGACTGTTACTACCTACCTTCAACCCTGTTACTACCTTCCTTCAACACTGTTACTACCTTCCTTCAACCCTGTTACTACCTTCCTTCAACACTGTTATTACCTTCCTTCAACACTGTTACTACCTTCCTTCAACACTGTTACTACCTTCCTTCAACACTGTTACTACCTACCTTCAACACTGTTACTACCTTCCTTCAAGACTGTTACTACCTTCCTTCAACACTGTTACTACCTTCCTTCAACACTGTTACTACCTTCCTTCAAGACTGTTACTACCTTCCTTCAAGACTGTTACTACCTTCCTTCAACACTGTTACTACCTTCCTTCAACACTGTTACTACCTTCCTTCAAGACTGTTACTACCTTCCTTGAAGACTATTACTACCTTCCTTCAAGACTGTTACTACCTTCCTTGAAGACTATTACTACCTTCCTTCAACACTGTTACTACTTTCCTTCAGCACTGTTACTACCTTCCTTGAAGACTATTACTACCTTCCTTCAACACTGTTACTGCCTTCCTTGAAGACTATTACTACCTTCCTTCAACACTGTTGCTACTTTCCTTCAGCACTGTTACTACCTTCCTTGAAGACTATTACTACCTTCCTTCAACACTGTTACTACCTTCCTTCAACACTGTTACTACCTTCCTTCAAGACTGTTACTACCTACCTTTAAGACTATTACTACCTTCCTTCAACACTGTTACTGCCTTCCTTGAAGACTATTACTACCTTCCTTCAACACTGTTACTACCTTCCTTCAGCACTGTTACTACCTTCCTTGAAGACTATTACTACCTTCCTTCAACACTGTTACTACCTTCCTTCAACACTGTTACTACCTTCCTTCAGCACTGTTACTACCTTCCTTCAACACTGTTACTACCTTCCTTCAACACTGTTACTGTCGTCTTCCATGACTGGTATTATCTCGCTACAGCTGTCGTGTATTTAGCTGTGTAAGGAGCGAGGGAAGCTTTCTTCCCCAATGTCTTAAAGAAATATATTGTCTTGAAAATCTTCACGCCTTTCTCAAAGATGAGTCGTCAGTGTTTCCAGTGGGTGTTCGGTTAATGGGGGTGTTTCCAGTGGGTGTTTGGTTAATGGGTTCTGTTTCTAGGGGGTGTTTGGTTAATAGGGGTGTTTCCAGTGGGTGTTTGGTTAATGGGGGTGTTTCCAGTGGGTGTTTGGTTAATGGGGGTGTTTCCAGTGGCTGTTTGGTTGCTGAGTGTGTTTCTAGTGGGTGATTTGTTGGGGAGGGGGTGTTTCAATGGGTGTTTGGTCACTGTGGGTGTTTCAATGGGTGTTTGGTCACTGTGGGTGTTTACAGTGGGTATTTCGTCACTGTGGGTGTTTCCGGTGGGTGTTTGGTCACTGTGGATGTTTCCGGTGGGTGTTTGGTCACTGTGGGTGTTTCCGGTGGGTGTGTGGTCACTGTGGGTGTTTCCAGTGAGTGTTTGGTCACTGTGGATGTTTCCGGTGGGTGTGTGGTCACTGTGGGTGTTTCCAGTGAGTGTTTGGTCACTGTGGATGTTTCCGGTGGGTGTGTGGTCACTGTGGGTGTTTCCAGTCAGTGTTTGGTCACTGTGGATGTTTCTGGTGGGTGTTTGGTCACTGTGGGTGTTTGGTTATTGGGTGTTTGGTTGTTGGTGGAAGTGGGGCAGAAATAATGAGCTCTCACAAAAAAATATAATAATTTATTTTTAAAAATCATATAAAAACTGACAGTTGTCTAGTCAGTTGCGGCAACAATCAAAACAATTCATTTCCTTTGATGTACATCGATTACTTTTTTTAATACCTCAAAAAAAGTCTTAACTATTTTTAGAGATATGTGAATTATGTGAAATTTGAGAAAGAAGATAAAATGAGACTTTTCGCCTACGTATATGTGAGAAACATCGCAGTATACGTAGGCGTTTCTGCTCTGTTTCGTTAATCAAATTTTGAAGTGTTAAATCTTCTCGCAGACAAAATCATGAAAATTGAATAGATATAAAGAATTCACATTTATTTACAATGGTAAAAAAAAACACACAGAGAATGGTAAAAAATTAAGTGCATTTACATGAGTGTTTCTGATTGTATTGATGGTCTTGAGTTCCTTGATGGTATTAAGGGTCTTAGTTCCTTGATGGTATTGATGGTCTTGAGTTCCTTGATGGTACTGAGGGTCTTGAGTTCCTTGATGGTATTGAGGGTCTTGAGTTCCTTGATGGTATTGATGGTCTTGAGTTCCTTCATGGTATTGATGGTCTTGAGTTCCTTGATGGTATTGATGGTCTTGAGTTCCTTGATGGTATTGAGGATCTTGAGTTCCTTGATGGTATTGATGGTCTTGAGTTCCTTGATGGTACTGAAGGTCTTGAGTTCCTTGATGGTACTGAGGGTCTTGAGTTCCTTGATGGTATTGATGGTCTTGAGTTCCTTGATGGTATTGATGGTCTTGAGTTCCTTGATGGTATTGAGGATCTTGAGTTCCTTGATGGTATTGATGGTCTTGAGTTCCTTGATGGTATTGAGGGTCTTGAGTTCCTTGAGGTATTGAGGGTTTTGAGTTCCATGATGGTACTGAGGGTCTTGAGTTCTTTGATGGTACTGAGGGTTTTGAGTTCCATGATGGTACTGAAGGTCATAAGTTCCTTGATGGTACTGAGGGTTTTGAGTTCCTTGATGGTACTGAAGGTCTTGAGTTCCTTGATGGTACTGAAGGTCTTGAGTTCCTTGATGGTATTGAGGGTTTTGAGTTCCATGACGGTACTGAGGGTCTTGAGTTCCTTGATGGTACTGAGGGTTTTGAGTTCCATGATGGTACTGAGGGTCTTGAGTTCCTTGATGGTATTGAGGGTCTTGAGTTCCTTGATGGTACTGAGGGTCTTGAGTTCCTTGATGGTATTGATGGTCTTGAGTTCCTTGATGGTATTGATGGTCTTGAGTTCCTTGATGGTATTGAGGATCTTGAGTTCCTTGATGGTATTGATGGTCTTGAGTTCCTTGATGGTACTGAAGGTCTTGAGTTCCTTGATGGTACTGAGGGTCTTGAGTTCCTTGATGGTATTGATGGTCTTGAGTTCCTTGATGGTATTGATGGTCTTGAGTTCCTTGATGGTATTGAGGATCTTGAGTTCCTTGATGGTATTGATGGTCTTGAGTTCCTTGATGGTATTGATGGTCTTGAGTTCCTTGATGGTATTGAGGATCTTGAGTTCCTTGATGGTATTGATGGTCTTGAGTTCCATGATGGTACTGAGGGTCTTGAGTTCCTTGATGGTACTGAGGGTTTTGAGTTCCATGATGGTACTGAAGGTCTTGAGTTCCTTGATGGTACTGAGGGTTTTGAGTTCCTTGATGGTACTTAAGGTCTTGAGTTCCTTGATGGTACTGAAGGTCTTGAGTTCCTTGATGGTATTGAGGGTTTTGAGTTCCATGATGGTACTGAGGGTCTTGAGTTCCTTGATGGTACTGAGGGTTTTGAGTTCCATGATGGTACTGAGGGTCTTGAGTTCCTTGATGGTACTGAGGGTTTTGAGTTCCTTGATGGTACTGAAGGTCTTGAGTTCCTTGATGGTATTGAGGGTCTTGAGTTCCTTGATGGTATTGAGGGTCTTGAGTTCCTTGATGGTATTGAGGGTCTTGAGTTCCTTGATGGTACTGAGGGTCTTGAGTTCCTTGATGGTACTGAAGGTCTTGAGTTCCTTGATGGTATTGAGGGTTTTGAGTTCCTTGATGGTACTGAGGGTCTTGAGTTCCTTGATGGTACTGAAGGTCTTGAGTTCCTTGATGGTATTGAGGGTATTGAGTTCCTTGATGGTATTGAGGGTATTGAGTTCCTTGATGGTATTGAGGGTCTTGAGTTCCTTGATGGTATTGAGGGTTTTGAGTTCCTTGATGGTACTGAGGGTCTTGAGTTCCTTGATGGTACTGAAGGTTTTGAGTTCCTTGATGGTACTGAGGGTCTTGAGTTCCTTGATGGTACTGAAGGTCTTGAGTTCCTTGATGGTATTGAGGGTTTTGAGTTCCTTGATGGTACTGAGGGTCTTGAGTTCCTTGATGGTATTGAGGGTCTTGAGTTCCTTGATGGTACTGAGGGTCTTGAGTTCCATGATGGTACTGAGGGTCTTGAGTTCCTTGATGGTACTGAAGGTCATGAGTTCCTTGATGGTATTGAGGGTTTTGGGTTCCTTGATGGTATTGAGGGTCTTGAGTTCCTTGATGGTATTGAGGGTCTTGAGTTCCTTGATGGTATTGAGGGTTTTGAGTTCCTTGATGGTACTGAAGGTCTTGAGTTCCTTGATGGTACTGAAGGTCTTGAGTTCCTTGATGGTATTGAGGGTCTTGAGTTCCTTGATGGTATTGAGGGTCTTGAGTTCCTTGATGGTATTGAGGGCCTTGAGTTCCTTGATGGTATTGAGGGTCTTGAGTTCCTTGATGGTATTGAGGGTCTTGAGTTCCTTGATGGTATTGAGGGTCATGAGTTCCTTGATGGTATTGAGGGTCTTGAGTTCCTTGATGGTATTGAGGGTCTTGAGTTCCTTGATGGTATTGAGGGTTTTGAGTTCCTTGATGGTACTGAGGGTCTTGAGTTCCTTGATGGTATTGAGGGTTTTGAGTTCCTTGATGGTACTGAGGGTCTTGAGTTCCTTGATGGTACTGAAGGTCTTCAGTTCCTTGATGGTATTGAGGGTCTTGAGTTCCTTGATGGTATTGAGGGTCTTGAGTTCCTTGATGGTATTGATGGTCTTGAGTTCCTTGATGGTATTGATGGTCTTGAGTTCCTTGATGGTATTGAGGATCTTGAGTTCCTTGATGGTATTGATGGTCTTGAGTTCCTTGATGGTACTGAAGGTCTTGAGTTCCTTGATGGTATTGAGGGTTTTGAGTTCCATGATGGTACTGAGGTCTTGAGTTCCTTGATGGTACTGAGGGTTTGAGTTCCATGATGGTACTGAGGGTCTTGAGTTCCTTGATGGTACTGAGGGTTTGAGTTCCTTGATGGTACTGAAGGTCTTGAGTTCCTTGATGGTACTGAGGGTCTTGAGTTCCTTGATGGTATTGAGGTCTTGAGTTCCTTGATGGTATTGAGGGTCTTGAGTTCCTTGATGGTACTGAGGGTCTTGAGTTCCTTGATGGTACTGAGGTCTTGAGTTCCTTGATGGTATGAGGGTTTGAGTTCCTTGATGGTACTGAGGTCTTGAGTTCTTGATGGTACTGAAGGTCTTGAGTTCCTTGATGGTATTGAGGTTTGAGTTCCTTGATGGTATTGAGGGTTTGAGTTCTTGATGGTATTGAGGGTCTTGAGTTCCTTGATGGTATTGAGGTTTGAGTTCCTTGATGGTACTGAGGTCTTGAGTTCCTTGATGGTACTGAGGTTTGAGTTCCTTGATGGTACTGAGGTCTTGAGTTCCTTGATGGTACTGAGGTCTTGAGTTCCTTGATGGTATTGAGGGTTTGAGTTCCTTGATGGTATGAGGGTCTTGAGTTCCTTGATGGTATTGAGGGTCTTGAGTTCCTTGATGGTACTGAGGTCTTGAGTTCCTGATGGTACTGAGGTCTTGAGTTCCTTGATGGTATGAAGGTCATGGTTCCTTGATGGATTGAGGTTTGGGTTCCTTGATGGTATTGAGGGTCTTGAGTTCCTTGATGGTATTGAGGTCTTGAGTTCCTTGATGGTATTGAGGGTTTGAGTTCCTTGATGGTACTGAAGGTCTTGAGTTCCTTGATGGTACTGAAGGTCTTGAGTTCCTTGATGGTATTGAGGGTCTTGAGTTCCTTGATGGTATTGAGGGTCTTGAGTTCCTTGATGGTATTGAGGGCCTTGAGTTCCTTGATGGTATTGAGGGTCTTGAGTTCCTTGATGGTATTGAGGGTCTTGAGTTCCTTGATGGTATTGATGGTCTTGAGTTCCTTGATGGTATTGAGGGTCTTGAGTTCCATGATGGTACTGAGGGTCTTGAGTTCCTTGATGGTACTGAGGGTTTTGAGTTCCATGATGGTACTGAAGGTCTTGAGTTCTTGATGGTACTGAGGGTTTTGAGTTCCTTGATGGTACTTAAGGTCTTGAGTTCCTTGATGGTACTGAAGGTCTTGAGTTCCTTGATGGTATTGAGGGTTTTGAGTTCCATGATGGTACTGAGGGTCTTGAGTTCCTTGATGGTACTGAGGGTTTTGAGTTCCATGATGGTACTGAGGGTCTTGAGTTCCTTGATGGTACTGAGGGTTTTGAGTTCCTTGATGGTACTGAAGGTCTTGAGTTCCTTGATGGTACTGAGGGTCTTGAGTTCCGTGATGGTATTGAGGGTCTTGAGTTCCTTGATGGTATTGAGGGTCTTGAGTTCCTTGATGGTACTGAGGGTCTTGAGTTCCTTGATGGTACTGAAGGTCTTGAGTTCCTTGATGGTATTGAGGGTTTTGAGTTCCTTGATGGTACTGAGGGTCTTGAGTTCCTTGATGGTACTGAAGGTCTTGAGTTCCTTGATGGTATTGAGGGTCTTGAGTTCCTTGATGGTATTGAGGGTCTTGAGTTCCTTGATGGTATTGAGGGTTTTGAGTTCCATGATGGTACTGAGGGTCTTGAGTTCCTTGATGGTACTGAAGGTTTTGAGTTCATTGATGGTACTGAGGGTCTTGAGTTCCTTGATGGTACTGAAGGTCTTGAGTTCCTTGATGGTATTGAGGGTTTTGAGTTCCTTGATGGTACTGAGGGTCTTGAGTTCCTTGATGGTATTGAGGGTCTTGAGTTCCTTGATGGTACTGAGGGTCTTGAGTTCCTTGATGGTACTGAGGGTCTTGAGTTCCTTGATGGTACTGAAGGTCTTGAGTTCTTTGATGGTATTGAGGGTTTTGGGTTCCTTGATGGTATTGAGGGTCTTGAGTTCCTTGATGGTATTGAGGGTCTTGAGTTCCTTGATGGTATTGAGGGTTTTGAGTTCCTTGATGGTACTGAAGGTCTTGAGTTCCTTGATGGTACTGAAGGTCTTGAGTTCCTTGATGGTATTGAGGGTCTTGAGTTCCTTGATGGTATTGAGGGTCTTGAGTTCCTTGATGGTATTGAGGGCCTTGAGTTCCTTGATGGTATTGAGGGTCTTGAGTTCCTTGATGGTATTGAGGGTCTTGAGTTCCTTGATGGTATTGAGGGTCATGAGTTCCTTGATGGTATTGAGGGTCTTGAGTTCCTTGATGGTATTGAGGGTCTTGAGTTCCTTGATGGTATTGAGGTCTTGAGTTCCTTGATGGTATTGAGGGTCTTGAGTTCCTTGATGGATGAGGTTTGAGTTCCTTGATGGTACTGAGGTCTTGAGTTCCTTGATGGTACTGAGGGTTTTGAGTTCCTTGATGGTACTGAGGGTCTTGAGTTCCTTGATGGTACTGAAGGTCTTGAGTTCCTTGATGGTATTGAGGGTCTTGAGTTCCTTGATGGTATTGAGGGTTTTGAGTTCCTTGATGGTACTGAAGGTCTTGAGTTCCTTGATGGTATTGAGGGTCTTGAGTTCCTTGATGGTACTGAAGGTCTTGAGTTCCTTGATGGTACTGAAGGTCTTGAGTTCCTTGATGGTATTGAGGGTTTTGGGTTCCTTGATGGTATTGAGGGTCTTGAGTGCCTTGATGGTACTGAAGGTCTTGAGTTCCTTGATGGTACTGAGGGTCTTGAGTTCCTTGATGGTACTGAAGGTCTTGAGTTCCTTGATGGTATTGAGGGTTTTGAGTTCCTTGATGGTATTGAGGGTTTTGAGTTCCTTGATGGTACTGAGGGTCTTGAGTTCCTTGATGGTATTGAGGGTCTTGAGTTCCTTGATGGTACTGAGGGTTTTGAGTTCCTTGATGGTATTGAGGGTCTTGAGTTCCTTGATGGTATTGAGGGTCTTGAGTTCCTTGATGGTACTGAAGGTCTTGAGTTCCTTGATGGTATTGAGGGTTTTGAGTTCCTTGATGGTATTGAGGGTCTTGAGTTCCTTGATGGTATTGAGGGTCTTGAGTTCCTTGATGGTACTGAAGGTCTTGAGTTCCTTGATGGTACTGAGGGTCTTGAGTTCCTTGATGGTACTGAGGGTTTTGAGTTCCTTGATGGTATTGAGGGTCTTGAGTTCCTTGATGGTACTGAGGGTCTTGAGTTCCTTGATGGTATTGAGGGTCTTGAGTTCCTTGATGGTACTGAAGGTCTTGAGTTCCTTGATGGTATTGAGGGTTTTGAGTTCCTTGATGGTATTGAGGGTCTTGAGTTCCTTGATGGTACTGAGGGTCTTGAGTTCCTTGATGGTATTGAGGGTCTTGATTTCCTTGATGGTATTGAGGGTCTTGAGTTCCTTGATGGTACTGAGGGTCTTGAGTTCCTTGATGGTACTGAGGGTCTTGAGTTCCTTGATGGTATTGAGGTCTTGAGTTCCTTGATAGTATTGAGGGTCTTGAGTTCCTTGATAGTATTGAGGGTCTTGAGTTCCTTGATAGAGGGGATCTGTAACACGAGTGGGGATCTGTAATACGAGTGGGGATCTGTAAAAAGTGGTGTTCCACAGGGATCAGTCTTAGGCCCGTTGTTGTTTATAATATATATCAATGACCTTGATGAGAGAATTACTAGTGATATGAGCAAATTCGCCGATGACACGAAGATAGGTAGGATAATTGATTCAAACGTAGATGTCAGGGAACTTCAGAAGGATTTAGACAAACTCAATTACTGGTCAGAAAAGTGGCAGATGCAGTTCAATGTAGATAAATGCAAGGTTCTGAAGCTCGGGAGTGTCCAAAACCCAAGCACTTATAAGTTAAATAACGTAGAACTTAGCCATACAGATTGCGAAAAGGACTTGGGGGTTATGGTAAGCAGCAACCTTAAACCAAGACAGCAATGCCTAAGCGTACGTAATAAGGCAAACAGATTACTGGGATTTATATCAAGAAGTGTAAGCAACAGAAGTCCAGAGGTTATATTACAGCTTTATACATCGTTAGTAAGGCCTCACCTAGATTACGCGGTTCAGTTCTGGTCTCCATATTACAGAATGGATATTAATTCGTTAGAAAACATTCAGCGTAGAATGACTAAATTAATACATAGCATTAGAAATCTTCCGTATGAAGAAAGATTGAAGACACTAAAATTACATTCACTTGTAAGACGTAGAATGAGGGAAGACATGATCGAGGTATACAAGTGGAAAATGGGTATTAACAAAGGGGATATAAATAAGGTCTTGTGGATATCTCTCCAAGAGAGAACCCGCAATAATGGATAGAAATTAGATACGTTTAGATTTAGAAAGTATGTAGTTGATGAGTGGAACAGTCTGCCTGGTAGGGTTATTGAAGCAAGGACCTTGGGTAGTTTCAAATTTAGGTTGGATAAATTCATGAGTGAGAGGGGTTGGATTTGAGTGGGAATTGCACATGAGCAAATAGAATTATCAAAGCTTATTTCTTGGGTAGCATTTAAGATTGGGTTGAACAAATATCTTTTAGTGGCATGGAATGTGAAGGACTTGCCTAGTATGGGCCAACAGGCCTGCTGCAGTGTTCCTCCTTTCTTATGTTCTTATTGAGGGTCTTGAGTTCCTTGGTGGTATTGAGGGTCTTGAGTTCCTTGGTGGTATTGAGGGTCTTGAGTTCCTTGGTGGTATTGAGGGTCTTGAGTTCCTTGGTGGTATTGAGGGTCTTGAGTTCCTTGGTGGTATTGAGGGTCTTGAGTTCCTTGGTGGTATTGAGGGTCTTGAGTTCCTTGGTGGTATTGAGGGTCTTGAGTTCCTTGGTGGTATTGAGGGTCTTGAGTTCCTTGGTGGTATTGAGGGTCTTGAGTTCCTTGGTGGTATTGAGGGTCTTGAGTTCCTTGGTGGTATTGAGGGTCTTGAGTTCCTTGGTGGTATTGAGGTCTTGAGTTCCTTGATGGTATTGAGGGTCTTGAGTTCCTTGGTGGTATTGAGGGTCTTGAGTTCCTTGATGGTATTGAGGGTCTTGAGTTTCTTGGTGGTATTGAGGGTCTTGAGTTTCTTGGTGGTATTGAGGGTCTTGAGTTGCTTGGTGGTATTGAGGGTCTTGAGTTCCTTGGTGGTATTGAGGGTCTTGAGTTGCTTGGTGGTATTGAGGGTCTTGAGTTGCTTGGTGGTATTGAGGGTCTTGAGTTCCTTGGTGGTATTGAGGGTCTTGAGTTCCTTGGTGGTATTGAGGGTCTTGAGTTCCTTGGTGGTATTGAGGGTCTTGAGTTGCTTGATGGTATGTGTTGCAAACATAGTACGACCGAATCAATATTAAAAGAAAATAAACAGGAAAACATTCAAAATATTGTCTTAATTAACGATATAAAAATCGAAATGTTGATCGAAATGTAGTGGTATCATCCAATGTACTCACCTAGTTGTGGTTGCAGGGGTCGATTCACAGCTTCCTGACGTGTGTGTGTGTGTGTGTGTGTGTGTGTGTATACAAGAGTTTCGAAGTCCCGACACTCTAAATTCCTGTCTTTCAAAAGGAGGTTCTTAAAAGCAGGTTAAGGAAAGTTGATTAAAAAAAATATGAGCTTTTTTCTCTTTCCTGTATCAAACGTGTTCACCTGTCATTCCCCAGGCACTGTGTGGCCCTGTAATACAAAAAGCGAGACAGACTGAGACAACACCATTGAACCCTCACGGTTAATCATTTCTGCTACGATCAATACCATCTTGCAGGTTCCTAAGCCTTGGTGAGGTAAAATACCATCCAGGTGAAGTACCACATAGGTGAAGTGCCACCCAAGTGAGGTACGATCTAGGTGAGGAACGACCCAGGTGAGGTACGACCCAGGTGAGGTACGATCCAAGTGAGGTACGCCTGGTGTGAGGTACGCCTGGTGTGTGGTACGTAGCTCTCCATGACAGACAAAATGACAGACTTGGCTAATGTTCACCTAATTTATTGCTCCTTCTTGCCAAGCTTTAGTGCAGTGCAACGTGTCTGCACGGAGCGGCAGCAACAATGACTGCTGGGGGAAAGTCTGCACGCCCCAGCAGCAGCTGAATGGGAAAGTTTTCTGCTGGCTGCAATACTTGCTGGGGCAGTCAGCGTGCAGTAGCAGTAGATGCAGCAGTGACTGCTGGAGAGGAGTCTACAAGCACAGCTGCTGGTAAAGTCTGCTGCTGGGGTAAATGTCTCTGGTTGAAGATATGTTTAGTAAAAGGTGCATCTCGTCTGGACCTAATTTTATCTATTTGGTCTTAATCTGATCTGTTTGCTAGTGGGTTGTACGATGGTCTCGTAGACCTAAAATAATTACAGTGGACCCCCGGTTTTCGTTATTTTTTTCGTTCCAGAATCCTTTTCAAATGCCATTACCAAACGAATTTATTCCCATAAGGAATAATGTAAAGTAGATTAGTCATTTTAGACCCCCAAAAATACACTTACAAAAGCATTTAAAAAAATACACTTACATAAAAGGGCTAGTTTGGAG